>JAQZBX010077940.1:0-14199 GCA_029593785.1 Cabassous unicinctus
TGGGGTAGAAGTCCACAGTTACCAGGCCATAAAGCATAAGTTTCTTCCCTCACCAAAGTCCATTGTCACGTGTTAGAGCAAGACAGCTGCCAGCATTTGCCCAGGGTTCAGGCTTCTTGGCTTCCTCTCTTCCCGGGGCTGCATTTCTCTCCGGGCTTAGCTCCTGTTTCCTCCACAAGGTCAGCTGTAGGCGATCAGGTGAACGGTTCACTACTCTTCTCCTGGGGCCTTATTTCCAACATCAAAGCTGCTTCTCAAAGACTGCTTCTCAAAAGACTGCTTCTCCTCTGTTCTTTGCATTGCCTTTTACATTCAATTCCCCACCCACCAGGGGGTGGGGCTCAATGCCCTACTGACTGACATGGCCCAGTCAACGCCCTAATCATAATTCAATCATGCCCAGATTAACAGATTAGATTACAGGCATGATTCAATTATATTTTTGGAATTCATAATTACATCAAATTCCCCAGCGGATACAGTTGTGTTTGATGGTATCTTACAGATTCCTCAGGCTGTGTTCACTTTTCTTCATTATTTCTTTTTTCAGCTCCTCAATTTCAATCGTCTTATCTTCAAGTCCACTGATTCCTTTTTCTGCCAGCTTCCATTTACTGTTGAACACCTCAAGGGAAATTTTAATTTATATTACTGTGGTTTTCAGGTCTCTTTGGTTCATTTTCATAAATTCTGTGTCTTTACTGACATTCTCTTCATGTCCATCTATCATTTTATGATTTCCTTTAGTTCTTTCTACGTGGTTTCCTTTAGGTTATTGAGCATATTTAGGAACATTTTTTTTAAAGGTCTTTCTTTGGTATATCCCATGTCTGGTTACCTCATTGATAGTTTCAATTGCTTTATATGTTCTTCTTTTCCTGGACCATCACTTCCTGTTTCTTTTTATGTTTTGTAACTTTTTGTTGAAACTTGGATATATTTTGACACTTCATTGTGTTAGTGCTGGAATTTTTACTTTGAGGTGCCTACTTTTTAAGTATGTATCCAGCCAGTATTATGACAGATTTCCCTGAATGCCAGGAGTTACTAAAATAAAAGGAAAAAGAAAATGCCTTTCCCAGTCTTTGAATGTGGACTTGTGCAGATGCTCTTCTTCAGAGATTATCCATATATTGAGTTAGAAAATTTCTCCAGACAAAATTGTAAGGACCACCATAATCCTTTCAGGGCATGTGCCTTGAGCATGCATGTGTGTCCATAGGAATTTCTGCATTGATGTGTCTAAAATCTCACTGTGTTTTGTAAGAGCTGCCTTCTACATGCAGGGCAATTTCTGGTATGGCTTTGGAGTTCTCTGACTGCATGGAGGTTTAAATTCATAAAATTATATGTATTTTTTATATTTCTCATGGGACTGTGAAAGAAAATCCCTATTAGTGGAAAATTTTAGGGGAGGCCATTATTATTGATATCATTTTCTCCAGCTGAAATCACAGGAATGAAGACAAATAAATGGGAACCATTTTTAAGCTCAAGCTTTCATTAATGTGCTGGCCTCCTTTGAAAAGCTTTACTTAATGGGACAATCCCACTTAATTTCTCTATGTTACATGATCCTATTTCCTATACCAGTTTTTATCCATAATACATATCAACTTAATTTCACTGCTCCTGGGGGCAGTGTGTGGACCAATGTAAGAGATATTTTCACATGTATAATTTCCAGAATGTAGAAAGGTACAGCCACTGTGGAAGAATGTTTCCTAAGGAAGCTGAACATAAACTTGCCATGGGACCCAGCAATATCATTGTTGGGTTTATACCCAGAAGAACTGAAAGCAGTGACATGAACAGATATCTGCACACTGATGTTCAAAGCAACATTATTCATGATTGCCAAAATATGGAAACAACCAGGTGTTCATCAACTGATGAATCGACAAACATTTTGGAGTATACACATGATTGAATATTATGCAGCAGTAAGAAGAAATGAAGACATGAAACATATGACCACATAAATGAACCTAGAGGACATTATGTTGAGTGAAGGAAGTCAGACAAAAAAGCAAAAATACTGTATGATTGCCCTCTTATGAACTAAATATATTATATGAAATATAAATGTATTAGGTGAAATATGAATATTGGTAGAATTGCATACATAATACCATTTTACTTTGAAGCTCAACAAAAGTAAGTTAGTTCAAAAAATTTTTTAAATTAGACCAAAAAAGAAAACCCATTATATTAAGTGAAGAAGATGAGACACAGAGTACTCCATATTGTATGATTCCATTTATATAAAATGTAAATATAAATCAATTTATAAAGATGAAATGAGATTAGTGGTTATTGTAAGTCTAAGGAAGGAATGCTCAGGGTGTGGAGTCTTTCTTTTTAGGATAATGAAATTTTTCTAAAATTTTTTAGATGAATATACTACATTTTCATTATATTAAAAGCACTTTGAATAGATCGTATGCTATGTGATTACATCTCAATAAAACTGATTAATAAACAAATAAATAATTGTGCAAGAACAGCCAGAAAGAGCAGCTATGTACACAAGGGAAAAATAGCGAGATTGAGATGTGAGGAATTTTCTTATTTGTCTGTTTATTAATTTTATTACTTTGAAATAATGAAAATGCTCTAATAATGATTGAAGTGATCAACACACAACTATGTGATTATACCAGATACTACTGATTGAACACTTTGGATGAATTGTATACTTTATTACTATGTATCAATAAAATTGTTTTGTTAAAAAAAAGCAGAGTGATAGAGTGGATATAAATCATTCTTCAACAATATGCTTTCTACAAGTAAATCTCTTCAAGTATGGCAAAATAGGTAGAATGAAAGTAAAAGGATTGAAATATATATGCCATGCAATTATTAATCAAAAGGAAACGATAGTGTTTTCAACATGATAAAGCATATATGAAAAAGCCACAGCTAGCATCATACTCAATAGTGAAAGATTGAAATCTTTCCCACTAATATTAGGAACAAAACAAGGATGTCTGTTTACCTTACTGCTCCCCAACATTGTACTGAATATTCTCACCGGAGCAAATAGGCAAGCAAAAATAAATAAAAGGCATCCAGATTGGTAAAGAAAAAGCAAAACTGTATCTACTTGCACATGACATGATCCTATGTAGAGAAAATGCCAAAGAATCTACAGGAAAGCTGCTAGATCTAACAAATTAATTCAGTAAAGTGGCAAGGTACAAGGACAACATGGATAAAAATAGTTTTATTTCTATACACCAGCAATGAACAACTGAAAAAGAAAACCAAGATAAAGCTCCATATACAATGCCATGAAAAAGAATAAAATATATAGAAATAAACTTACCAAGGATGTAAAGGACTGATACACACACATGTAGACTGAAAATGACAAAAGATTGTTGAAAGAAATTAAGAAGACCTAAATAAATGGAAAGATATCTGACAAAGAGGAACAGCATTCAGAGAATAGAAGAGGAGGAATAAGAGAAGTTGGGTGTTTGCTTCTATGACAGTACTGAAAAGAAAACAAGACCACACCAATTCTCCCCAGCAGGAAACCAAAGCTTATAAAATATGTATGATCATTAATTGGGGGAATGGTGACATTCATGCTGGGAAAAGGTCAATCACTCCCCACCCCCTGCTGAGATGCTAACAGCCAATATCCGCTTCTATAACTCTACTTGCTTGCTTTGATCAGAACCCCCATATAGAAATGTATATGTTTAAACCTACCAATCCTGTCCCAACTCTTGGTGCATGTAGGAAAGTTTGGCGTGTGCGGGAAGAAAGTCTATAATGGCTGCAGCCTCCGGATTTTAGGCATGACTCTTACTATTGTGCACTCCCCACCGGTAATAAAGGTTCCATTAAATTTTTTCTCCTGGGTGTTTTTATTTATATGAAGTAATCCACTTCATTCTGGAGGCCCCAGCAAGATAGACTGGCGCCGGCCACACTGAGGCCTTCAGGGGGAAGGCCTCTGAGGAACGTTCCTCAGTGCCGGTACATCCTCAGTCTGGCCAGAAACTCCACGAGATTATTAAATTGACCTAAGGAACCACCAGTTCTGTTCTGTTTTGGTAAGTCTGGATCCAGGGGAGGCTGCTGGCCTGCCAGACGCTGCACTAGCCCCACAGCCTGGCCACCAGTTGAGACGTCACCTGGGGCCTCAAAATAGGCTCAAGGTTTTTGTGTCTGTGTGTGTAGCCAGCTGTCTGTCTGTAATGTTTCTGCTCAGTTTCTGTTCTGTGCTCATTTTAATTGTTACTATGGGTCAATCCTCCTATTGTCCTACCACAACCCTTGCCTGTTTTCTAAAGAACTTTCAGGAATTCAAGAAGGCAGCAGCTGGATATGGAGCCAAGATCAACCCGGGGACCCTCCAAACCCTCTGTGAATTGGAGTGGCCCACCTTTGGTGTGGCCTGGCCATCTGAAGGAACCACTGCCCTCCCAACAGTCTACAGCACCCGGAGGGTCATCTATCGCAAACCTGGTCACCCAGACAAGATTCATTACATTGATGTGTGGATAGATCTTCTCACAGACCCTCCCAAGAAACTAAAAATTTATCTTGCAGGACAAAGGTGCCAAGCCCAGCCAGAGCCCCAATTTCCGTTGAAAGCTCCCGTTAAGAACCCCAGTCCTCCGGTCCTGCAGGGTGCTCCTGATGAAGCCCCCTTATATACCCACACCCCAATATACCTCTCATCCCCCTCTGTCTGCCCCCTCCCCATCCACTCCTCCTCCTTTCCCTCTAAACCAATCACCTTCAGACAGCCTGTACCCTCCACTTCCGACACCCGCTGGTACCTCACTAACCAGCCACTGAATACATGAAGGGGCACCTAGTATCAGGCTTCTGCAGCTCCCCACAACTTGCCTAACCCAGTCCCCTTACTGCCCCTCCACCAAGCAGGTCCATGCCTGAGTGATGAAGGTCTCCCATTCATGGTATATGCCCCCTTTTCATGAACAGACCTGTATAACTGGAAAAATAAAAATCCACCATTCTCTGAAAAACCCCATGGCTTAATTTCTCTCCTAGAATCTATCTTTTTCACCCATAATCCCACCTGGGATGGCTGCCAGCAACTGTTACAGGTCCTATTCACTTTGGAGGAGAGAGATTGAATCTAGAGGGAGGCTGTAAAAACAATCATGGGTCAAGATGGCCAACCCACTACTGACCCTACCCAAATAGAAATTGTGTTCCCCTCAACCAGACGAGACTGGAATTACAATCAGGATCAAGGGAAGAAGGCTCTTGAACCATTTTGCCAGACTCTTCTACGTGGCCTTCGAGCTGCTGCCAGAAAGCCAACGAATCTTTCTAAGGTGAGTGAAACCACCCAAGGGCCTAATGAGTCACCCTCTGGTTTTTTAGAGTGTCTAATGGAGGCCTATAGAAATTACACCCCTATAAACCCTGAGGCACCTGAAAATTGTAGGGCTATAAATATAGCATTTGTATCGCAGTCTGTTCCTGATATATGAAAGAAATTGCAAAGGCTAGAGGGGTTTGAAGGGAAGCTAATATCTGAACTGATGGAGGTGGCACAGGAAGTGTATAACAATAGGGAGAATGCCGATATTCTAAAAACCAAGGTGGCAAAGGTCCTGCTGAGCACAGTGGTGACAGAGAGTGCTAGGGCCTCTTCCTCCCATGGATTCTGTGGAACCCAGAGAATGCCAAGGCAAGGGAGATCAGGACTGCAAAAGGACCAGTGCACTTACTGCAAAGAAAAGGGACACTGGAAAAATTAATGCCCCCGATGCCGGGCAGACCCCAGCCGAGCCCTGCAGTTGCCAGACTGACGGGGCCAGGGCTCACCAGGTCCCCAGGAATCCATGGTGAAACTAACAGTCGGAGGCAGCCCTGTTAACTTCCTGGTTGATACAGGGGCTACATACTCTGCCCTAAAATCGGACCCTGGTCCCTTTAAAGCTGAGCATGCTCTGGTTCAAGGGGCCACTGGGAAGATACACTCTTATCCCTGTACCACCACTGGGACAATTAATCTTGGATCTGGGACCATCACCCACTCTTTCCTCATTATGCCCGACTGTCCCTACCCCCCTGCTGTGATGAGACTTGCTACAAAAATTTAAAGCCATCATCTCCTTCCGGGATGGTGAGACAAAACTAAAGTTCGGCGCTCATCCCCAGACCCTCCTAGTAACCTGCCCTATCTCTTAACAGGCCTCGAGACACCACCAGCAGCTAATCGGTTGCTGCGAGAATTCCAGCACCTGGTTCCGGGACTCTGGGCTGAGACAACCACCCTGGGCTGGCTCAGGATCAGGCCCCTGTGGTGGTGCAAATACTCAGCCCATCTCTCCCCATCCGGGTATGGCAGTATGCAATCAGCCACAAGGCCAGGACTGGAATTGAAAAACACATCAACCATCTACTTGATGCAGGTATTCTTGTTCCTTGCCAGTCCCTGTGGAACACCACCTTACTTCCTGTGCAAATGCCAGGGAGCACAGACTATCGGCAGGTACAGGAGATTGGAGAAGTAAATAAGAGGGTTGAAACAATACACCCTGCCATCCCTAATCCATTCATGCTTCTAAGCCAGCTCCTGCCAGAACATACACCTACACTGTCCTGGATTTAAAAGACGCATTTTTTTCTATATCTTTGGCACCGGTTAGCCAGCCCATTTTTGCCTTTGAAGACCCTCGGCCCAAGGGATGTGGGCAGCTGTTGTGGACCAGGCTTTCCCAAGGATGCAAAAACTCCCCCACCTTGTTTGGGAAGGCTCTGGGGTGAGATTCGTCCCACTTCAGAGAGGAGCATCCAAGTGTTATCCTACTCCAGTCTGTAGATGACCTCCTAGTGGCACCAGACTCAGACTCATGCAGAGTGGCAACCCTCAGCCTACTCAAAGCCTTCGCAGAAATGGGTTATTGTGTATCCACCAAAAAGGCTCAGCTCTGCTCCCACTCTGTAACATATCTTGGATATATCTTAGAAAAAAGGGAGTGGCGACATTCACGCGACATGATACAAGCCATATTGGGCACCCTTGCACCAACCTCGAAATGACACATATGCGAATTTCTTTGCACAGTGGGATATTGCCGACTGTGTATCCCCAGATTTGCAGAAATTGCTAAGCCCCTTTACGTCACCATGCCAGGCAAGGGAAGTGAGTTGTTGTGGACTGAAGAGCAGCAAGAAGCTTTTACATGCCTGAAGACAGCTCTGGTGAGTGCCCCTGCCCTTGGGTTACCTGACTTGTCCAAACACTTTCATCTATTCATTTATGAAAGTCACAGGGTTAACAAAGGAGTCTGAACCAGGTCCATTGGGCCTTGGCACTGAACAGTAGTGTACCTCTCAAAAAAGCTGGGCTATGTAGCTGCCGGATGGCCCAACTGCCTAAAAACCATCGTGGCCACTGCCCTTTTAGTCAAGGAAGCGTCTAAGTTAACCTTTGGCCAAAATCTGGTGGTAAAGCCTCCACATTCAGTAGAAGACCTCCTCCACAGTTCCCCGGACCGCTGGATATCTAAGGCCAGAATCACGCAATATCAGGTGTTATTGTTGAACCCACCCTCGGTGGTATTTTCAAAAACGGAGGCATTAAATCTGGTCACCACGCTCCCTGACTCTAGCGCCCCCCTCGGTGACACACGACTGCTTACACTTGCTGGAAACCCTGACAGGGCTATGCCCAGACCTCACTGATGTGCCGCTGCCTGAGGCAGCCCATAATCTCTACATAGATGGCAGCAATTTTGTTAAGGATGGAATCCATTATGTGGAAGTGGCAGTAGTAAAGCCACCCAAAACTATTTTGGCTCAATCTTTAAGCCATGGCACCTCTGCCCAATGGGCCAAACTAATAGCCCTTACTCAGGCTTTAAGATGGGCAAAAGGCCGAACTATTGATATTTACATGGACAGTCCCTATGCCTTTGCTACAGCCCTTGGACATGGTGCACTGTACCAAGCATGAGGATTCCTAACATCTGGAGGAAAAAATATTAAAAACGGAGCTGAAGACCTAGCATTATTAGAAGCCTTTTGGTTCCCTGACTGAGTAGCCATTGTTCACTGCAAGGGACAACAGAACAGAAACTCCCCGCAGGCTGAAGGCAACCGACTAGTAGACGAAGTCACATGAGCTGCCACCTTCCTACCGGACACCCCTGTCAAATGCTCCCGACAGTCCCTAGCCAGGAGCTCCCGATACTACACTACTCCCCAGAAGACGTCAAGCAGGGGGAAGGTCTAGGAGCTAAAATTTCCCCAGAAGGTTGTTTAGTTCTTCCCGATGGCAGGACATATCTACCTTAAGCAGTGGGAAGACAATTAGTCAAAAGGCTGCATGACACCACGCATATGGGTGGCACTAAATTAATAGAACTAATAAAAAGAGACTTTTATTTCCCATGTTTGTCTAAAATCAGCAAAAGCATCACATCAAGATGCGAAGTCTGCGCCAGAGTAAATCAGAGGAAGTACCCAAGCTCAGTGGGAACAAGGCTCTGAGGAATAGAACCAGGGGAGCACTGGGAGATAGATTTTACTGAAATAAAGTCAGGAAAATATGGGTATAGGTATCCCCTGGTGCTCGTAGATATGTTTTCAGGATGGGTGGAAGCCTACATGACTAAAAATGAAACAGCCACGGTTGTAGTTAAGAAGCTGATAGTAGAAATCATTCTGAGATTCTGAGATTCTTAGAATAGGGTCAGATAATGGCCCAGTCTTCACAGCACAGGTGACTCAACAATTGGCTAAATCCCTGGGTATAAATTGGAAACTGCACTGTACATTTTGGCCCCAAAGTTCAGGACAGGTTGAAAATATGAACTGCACATTGAAAGAAACCCTAACCAAGTTGGCTCTGGAGTCTGGTGAAAACTGGGTGAGTCTTCTACCTTTTGCCCTCCTTAAGGCCACATGTACCCCTTAAGTGCAGGACAAGTTGGGGTTGGAAAAAATATCTGAATATGACAAACAAATATCTTTTCTCTACTCTGATGGAACTGGACCAGATTAGGAAAATTGTCAATTGAATGGTCCAAGAAGCCCACCCCCCACATCCATGTACTAACCCTCCTTTATTTCAGGCAGAGCCTGGAAATCTAGTCTGGGTATGGAAGCTCCAAGCTGGAACACTTGAGCCACGGTGGACTGGCCCATATGTGGTGATCCTCACAATGCCCACAGCAGTAAAAGTCGCAGGGAAAAGACACTGGATACATGCGTCCCAGCTAAGAACGTCAGGTCTGATAATGGGGGACTCAGAGGCAGAAAAGCGGACAGTCACCAGAACAGAAGACCCCTTAAAATTCAAGATTTGCAGAACTAGTTAAGACTCAGGGTGGGGAAGAGGGAGGGATATGGCAACTGCCTGGCAAATGAGTTTGCTGCCCGTCTTGGTCATTAGCATGTGCGTCAGTAGTTTTTGATTAACCTCTTATAAATGGAGTGTTATAAGGCCAAGGGATGGAAAGTTTCTAGACATCACTCAAACTACTGGGAAAAATCCCACCCTGTCTTCTGACCTGTGTGCCCTCCTTGGGGAGAATTGGAACAACCTAGAAATAGAACCAGATGGCCCTCCTGCAGGTCACGGATGTGGAGACAAATATTTAGAAAGAGGACTAGCCCAGGCCAAGCCCCATGCCTGTCCTGCAGACGGGCCCCCAGAATGCCATACTCGAGGGCAGTACCACTGTGCTAAATGGGGTTATGAAACCTTAGCCCCATGGACTTCCAGAGATACTGCTATCAGCCTATTCAGGGTGGCACATCCCCAGAACCCAACCAAAGGGTCTGGTAACCCCATTCACATCTGTATAATTAATGGATTCAATAATGTCTGGGAAGGAGGCAAAACATGGGGCCTCAGACTATATGTAGTTGGTAAAGACCCCAGAGCTGAGTTTATCATCCAACGGGGTATTCTAAACCCCCCTCCACCCAATCGGGTGGGCCCCAACCAGAACATTCTCCTTAACCCAGGACAGGTAATTCCACCCAAAAGAAAACCAGGACTCTTAAGGTCCCCCAAGCAAAAACCCACCAGAACCCCCTTGTTGTCAATGTTGTTCTCTGTCTTCACTTTCTTAAATGAGAGCCAGCGAAATGCCACAAACGATTGCTGGCTTTGCCTAAACCCCCAACTCCCTTATTACATTGGAATAGAAGCAATTGGAAACACTATCCCCAATACATCACTGTATGTTCAAAAGATATCAGTAAACAAGAGCCAAAGATTATGTAAGTGGGGTCATGAGCCAATTCTAACTCTAGGGGACTTACAAGGTAACAGCACCTGTTTTGTCCCCTCCTCAACCAAAATCAATGCAACCTTCCTAGGCCCCCTCAGTTCGTCAGTTGTTTTCTCTGATGAAACTGATGAATCCTATTATTGGAAAGCCCCCAATGGCACCTGGTTCACCAGTACCCAAGGAATCACCCTTTGTCTCTCCCCCCAAACTTTGTCTCAATCTAGGGCTGAAAAAGACCCAGTCGTTTGCATCCTGGTGCATATCATCCCACAAGTATACTGCTATTCAGGTGAAGGAGGCCGTGAGCATTTTACAACTATGAGTCAGTTTAAACGAGTTCATATTCTCGTTCCCAAATTGGTCGGCCTTGGGATTGGGGCATCAGCAGCCTTGGAAACGGCAGCCATGATCACTGGTAAAGAAAATTTTAACACCTTATCCACTCAAGTAGACTTAGACCAAAAAGGGTTACAAAAATCAGTTAGTTATCTCGAAAATTCCTTATCCTCTCTGGCTGAAATGGTTCTGCAAAATAGGTGTGGGTTAGATCTATTATTCTTAAAACAGGGAGGCCTATGTATAGCCCTAGGCAAAACCTGCTGTTTCTATGCTAACCCCTCAGGAGTGATAAAGGAAAGCCTCTCATTAGTCAGAAATAGGCTACAGGAATGAGAAGAACTCAGAACAAAAAGTACAAACTGGTACAAAAGCCTGTATTCATGGTCCCCGTGGCTAACTACCATAATCATCATTGCTGCAGGCCCACTCATCTTCATTATGCTAGGATTTCTAGTGGGCCTTCTTTTCATTAACTGTCTCACTTCCTATATCTGAAAAAGAATTCAGGCAGTAAAACTGATGGCGCTAAACTCTCACTGCACGCCTCTTGCTACTGACACAGAGTCAATGGTTTGACTAATGGCATTACAGGAGAAGTGAATGAAAAGGAAAAAAGACCACACCAATTCTCCCCAGCAGGAACCCCAAGCTTAGAAAATATGTATGGTCATTAAAAACCCAGACACCCATGCAGGACTAATGGGGGAATGGCACCACTTGTGCTGGGAAAAGGTCAATCACTATCCACCCCCTGCTGAGATGCTAACGGCAAATGTCTGTTTCTGTAACTCTGCTGGCTTGCTTTGCTCAGAACCCCCATATAGAAATGTATATGTTTGAACCTACCAATCCTGTTCCAACTTTTGGTTTGTGCGGGAAAGTTTGGCGTGCGTGGGAAGAATGTCTATAAAAGCTGCAGCCTCCGGTTTTAGGCATGACTCTTACTAAGGAGCACGCCCCGGCAGGTAATAAAGTTTCCATTAAATTTTTTCTCCTGGGAGTTGTTATTTATATGAAGTTATCCACTTCATTACAGGTAAGAAAAATTGGAGATTATTTGGTTTAAAGGAGCCGCACTTGAGCAACAAGGAAGTTTTCAGGAAGTAACTCATTCTGTTCTATGAAAAACTATTCATTTCACTTTAATCAAAATAATTATTTTTAAAAGAGGTACCTAATAGTTTCATTAGTTAAAAACTTATGACTTTATCATCTTAAAGGTGAAACAGACATAATGTTAACTTATTAATATATTTATAGATCCCAGGAGATTACACCAAATTAGAAGATAATTAAAATAATATTATATGTAAAAATTGTTTTTTTCTTTTCCTTCATAGGAGGTTAGAACTGCTTTGTGTTCATAATACCTTAAAAATATAACCTTAAAAGCCAACCAACTATTAGGCTCTTGGGAATATATAACATAGTAAATTTTATCTTTGTTTTAATTATAATATAGAAAAAACTTTTCATAGATTTCATAGATCTATTTACTTACTGAAATTTGGCAATTGGGTTATTAATTATTCTCATCTCAAAGCTGTTAAAATGCAATAGGGGAATTACAGGACAGACTGTGCAAATCAAGGTTTATACTGAAATATTCCCACTGCCCCTATCATTTATAATTTCTAGGCCTAGAAGACAGAATTCTAAATTAAACTCAAATCTCCCAAACCTTTCCACACCAGCCCACACCCCAAAGTTTCTAGACCAATTTTAATGAGTTGCTGGAATTCAGTCAAGTTTAGAAGACCCTGGGGGTAGGATAGGCTACAGAAAGATTATGAAAGTATTCAGGACAAACTTTTGAGGTGTTTTGTCCTTGAAATAATTTCTTTAGTCAGATTTTTATATGAGCTTTGTCATCCTGTTTCTTTTTTCTAATTTGGACTCCAGGAGTATTCATTTACATATACAAATATAAGTGATTATTCAATTTTTAGCAAATTCAGTAGAGCTATTTCAAGAATTTTTATTTGTTAACGATATTACCATCCAGATGTATGAAAATATACATTGAACAAACAGACAGACACACAAACAGAAAATTAACTTACTAATTAAATAAATCTCTTTTGTTATGGTTGTCTTTTGGTTTCCCATTATTTCATGATTTTTTTTTTTTACAGCTTTTAAGATCTCCCCTGGGATTGGTGTTGCCTGTAACATACAAACTTGTTCTTGGAAACACATGCACACACAGATAATATGTTGATTTTTTTTATTCAATTCAAGCTCACAGAAACCCTGAAATCTTTCCATAGGTTAAAAACTGGTCTAGACAGTTTCAGTCATTCACATATTAACTTTTATCGCTAACTTAAAAGGCGACTGTGTAATGTTTACATAATCATAATTTTTGTTAACTCTTAACCCTTGGTTACGTGGTTTTGGACTGAGAACTGAGTTGAGAAGCCTAATGAAGTTATGGGGATCAGGGTCATCTTCGGCAGGTGATCTGGGGAAGGAAAGTTGAGAGTCCTAACATGCTCTACTCAAACGTTAGGGTCACTTAACAGGGAAGCTTCTAGGTGTGCCAGGCCACTTGAGAGAAATTCTGGGTATAACAGCTCTTTAACAGAGTCTCCATGTTATGAGGCACAACAATTTTGAGAGCCCAGTCAAACACTCATAGCCTGAGCTAAAGTCACAGGGGCCATAACACACGTGGGCCAGAGGGGAAGCCCTGAGGGACCCCATCCAGAGTGTGACTGTAGTAGCCAATGGGGTGAAAATGGTCCAACATGCATTTCCTCATTCCTCATTCATTTAGAGCTGGAAGGAAGCCCAAGGGGATGGGAATTTTACGGCCCTGGTGCCCAGTCTGGGATGTTGAAATGGTGGGGCTAGAGAGTGAGAAAGCTTCAGGTTGGGAGTGTCGGAGGAAATCACAAAGGGTTCCAGCAATGGAAGAAAAGGAGGGGGCCCACAAATGGCAATATCCAGCGAGCCTAAGAAATGCACCTACCTGTTCTTTGGTTGTGGGTTGGGGGAAGCTAAGGATAACCTTGAGATGAGAGTGGTCTAGTGAGAGTTCTCTGTTTATAACTAATGCAACTTCTTTGTTATTTCCACAACTGGAGAACTTTAACTCTGAGTTTTAGTGGTTACACAGATATCTGTGACTCAGATATCTGAGTTACAAGGATAAACATAAAGAATAAAGCACTTTAAAAGTTAGGAACAACTATTAAAGTTTTAAAACAAATGTGACTGTGGAAAGAGCTTACAATTTAGGCCCTAATTTCCTTGTGAACATTTTAAAGATAAAGGTATTTTAGAAATAAAATTTTAGAAAACAAAATTATATTGAGGTTATTAACAATAGACCATAGCAGAAGTTTTAGTTTGTTTGTTTCTCCTTTATATTTTTATTAGGATTTGTTAGTCCTGGTCCAATGAGGCTCAGAGACAGAACAAAATTCAAGCAGAGAAGTTTGTTAGATCACAGGCATGGTAGGGGTCTGAAGGGAGACTTCAGCCTGCCTGCCCAGGTTTGGTATTGCCTCATTTGAGCTGGTGTAACTGGGTGGGTTTACAGAAGGGGTGCATATATGAGGCACACATATATAGGGTGGAAGATTACTAACTTTTGCCCTTTGGGGAG
>JAQZBX010077941.1:0-14198 GCA_029593785.1 Cabassous unicinctus
ACATGATATATGAATTGTGGTATGTTGGAATTAGCATATATATATATATGCTAATTATATATATATATATTCATATACCAACTTACCTGTCTTTCTATTTGTTTCATACCAGAAATCAGTTCTGCTTGATAAAGAATTTAAACTAAGAGAAATGGAGTAAATAAATGACTCTCCCTGACAACAAAATCAGACTAATAAACCTTTTATGGGTCTATCAACCTTAGCAGGGAGAACTTGAGATCGATTAGCCAGCTGCCAGGTTTCTGTGAGAACAAGCAGAAAGCTGGCAGCAAAATAACAGAAACAAAGCTTACAAACTTAATCTATAATCCCTCTTTAATAAAAGCCAAAAGAAAAACAAGCTTTTGTCCCCTTTGAGTTCTCTGGGTATATCCTAGAGGAAACTATGTGTGGCAGTTTGATATTATTTATGAATTCCAAAAAGGAGATAATGATTATGTTTGTAAACTGGTCTGTTCCTCTGGGTGTTATACCCCCTTTGATTGTATTAAATTCAGAGGTTTCACTTTTACTTTATTAATCCAAGATCAGTGCTTTGATTCTACCATGTCATTAGGGCGTGCAGGGTTGAGTCTCCGCCCCCTTGGTGGCGATAAAACAGACTCTCACACGGAAGTAGACACACAGGAGAAGAACACAGAGGAATAGAGACAGCTCCAAAGACAGAGGCCACGGGAAGAGAGATGAGCCTGATAGCCTACAGCTGTAGCTGATCCCAGAAAGAAACTGGGGAGAGATGAGCCTTATGCCAGCCTACAGCTGAGATCCGAAGAAGCTGGGACCACAGAGCCTTAAGGGGAAGAGGAAGGCTGAACTCTTACCAGAGACCAGCAGTCATCTTATTCCAACATGCAGCAACAGACTTTGGTGAGGGAATTAATTTACTCTTTACGGACTTGTGACTGCAAGCTTCTACCCCAAATAAATACTCTTTATAAAAGCCAACAGATTTCTGGTACTTTGCATCAGTACCCCCTTTGGCTGACTAATACACTATGCTAATACTAATATTGGTTCAATAAGTAAGACTATACATGCCAAGAAAGTTCAATTTGATTGCCATCCTATTAACTCCATATTCTTTCAAATGGTGCCATTTTTTATTCAGCCTCACCCAATTGCTTTGAGTAAGTTCCATGAGGCCAAGATCACCTCTGTCTTACTGAGATCTGTCTTACCAGCAGCACCTGGCTCTGTAGCTGGCATGAGGTAGATGCCAAGAAATATTTTGGAAAGAATGAATATACTTATTAAAGCAGCAGTTAATGTCACAATGCGACAATGGCTGGTTTTCTAGTCCCACCTTGCCAACAGCATGCTATCCTATACTGGACAAGTCATTTAAATTTCCTGGGATTCCCTTTTCCTTATGTGTAAAAGAGGGTAAAAGAAAGTTGAAATCAAGGCATCATCAAGGCAATGTTTTCTCCCCTAATACTGGTGTTATGGGGCTGGCTGCTGGCAATCCTTGGTCCTGAGTTTGTCACATGGCAAGGCATATGGTGGCATCTCCTGGTTTATCCCTTCTCTTCCAGGTTCTGTTGTTGTTCAGCTTCTGGCTGCTCTATCTGTGGCTTTCTCATTCTCACCGTCTGTCTGAATTTCATTCCCTTATAAAAGACTCCAGTAGTGGGATCAAGACCCATTCTGATGAAGGAGGACTGCACCTTATCTAAGGTAACCACATCAAAAGGTTCTACTTACAATGGATTCACGCCCACAAGAATGGATTAGGTTTAAGAACTTGTTTTTCTGAAATTGGAGGAATCATGCTACCTGATATTAAAGCATACAACAAAATTACAGCAGTCAAAACTGCATGGTATTGGCACAAGGATAGAAATACTGACCAATGGAACAGAATTGAGAGTTCTGATATAGATCCTCGAATATACAATCAACTGATATTCAACAAGGCCACCAAGCCCACTCAACTAGAACAGAATGGCCTCTTCAACAAATGGTGCTTGGAGAACTGGATATTGATATCCAAAAGAATGAGAGAGGATCACCATCTCACGCCCTATACAAAAATTAACTCAAGATGGACAGAGACCTAAACATAAGAGCCAAAACCATAAAGCCCCTAGGAGATAATGTAGGGAAACATGTAGGAGATCTTGTGGTAGGAAATGGTTTCATAAACTTTACACCCAAAGCATGACCAATGAAAGAAAAAACAGATAAATGGGACCTTCTCAAAATTAAAAACATTTGCCCTTCAACGGAATTTGTCAAGAAAGTGAAAAGGCAGCCTACTCAATGAGAGAAAATATTTGGTAACCATCTATTCAATAAGGGTCTAATATCCAGCATATACAAAGAAATCCTACATCTCAAAAATAAAAAGGCAAACAACCCATTTAAAAAGTGGGCAAGAATAATAAACAAATAAATAATTGTGCAAGAATAGCCAGAAATAGCAGCTATGTACAGCAGGGGAAGCAGAAATATTGAGAGGTGAGGAATTTTCTTATTTGTCTGTTTTTTGTTTATTATTATTACTGAAATAATGAAAATGCTTTAATAATGATTAAAGTGATGAATGCCCAACTATGTGATTATACCAAATACCATTAGTTGTACACTTTGGATAAACTGTATGATTTATTAGTATGTATCAATAAAATTGAATTTTTTTTTTTTTTTAAAGTGGGTGAGAGATTTGAATAGACATTTCCAAAGAAGAAATACAAATGGCTAAAAAACACATGAAAAGGGAAGTGGATGTCGCTTAAGTGATTGGGCTCCTGTCTACCATATAGGAGGTCCAGGGTTCGATTCCTGGGGCCTCCTGGTGAAGGTGAGCTGGCCTGTGCAGTGAGCTGGCCCACGCGGAGTGCTGGTCCACACAGGAGTGCTGGCCCGCGCAGAGAGCTGACGCAGCAAGATGATGCAACAAAAAGAAACTCAGAGGAGAGACAATAAGAGACACAGCAGACCAGGGAGCTGAGGTGGCACAAGAGATTGAGCACTTCTCTCCTACTCCAGAAGGTCCCAGGATCGGTTCCTGGTACCACCTAAAGAGAAGACAAGCAGACACAGAAGAACACACAGCGAATAGACACAGAGAGCAGACAATGAATACAAAATAAGGGGGGGTGGGGAAGAAATGAATAAATAAATAAATCTTTAAAATATAGATATATGCAACAAGGATTTTTTTTAAAAAGCACATGAAAACATGCTCAACATCACTAGCTATTAGAGAAATGCATATCAAAACTACAATGAGATATCATCTTACACCTATTAGACTGGTCACTGTTAAAAAAAAAACAGGACTACAAGTGTTGCCAAGGATGTGGAGGAAATGGAAGACTCATCCACTGATGGTGGGAATGTAGAATGATATAGCCATTGTTTGGTGGTTCCTCAGGAAGCTAACTATAAAATTGCCAAAAGTTGGAAGCAACCCAAGTGCCCATTAACAGAGGAATGAATAAGCAAATTATATACAAACAATGGAATATTACTCAGCTGTAAGAAGGAATGCAACATAACACATGAGACAACACGGATGTATCTTGAAGACCTTATGTTGAATAAAGTAAGCCCGTCATTGAAGGAAAATTATTACATGACCTCACTGATTTAACTTAAGCAAAGTGAGCAGACTCACAGAGTTAGAGGCTCGAAGGTAGGTTACCAGGAGACAGAAACGGAGTAGAAGGTGGAGAGCTGATGCTCAATATGGGCAAAATCTATAAGGTAGAAGGGGGTGGTTGGGCAGTGGATAGGGTGATAGAGGTGCAGTGAATGTGACTGGATTTGATGGTGCAGGAATGTGAGGGGGAGTAGGGTGGGGGGGTGGATTGGACTATCCATGGAACTGGGGGGAGGGTTGGAGGAAGGAGCAGGTAAACTTTGGGGATTTACAGGTCTGTGGTTTAAACTACAATGGATGGAATGTTCTTTTGGCAAATATGACAGGGAGAGTTACTGGTGCAGGGCATTGGGGATGGGGGATATGAGGGATAGGGTGCACTTGGGGCATGTCTCTGTGGAATATGAAAGTGTTCATCTTGTCATTGTGTGCTTTTTCAGTGGGGGGAGACCCACACAATAAACAAAATATCAAACTCCCATCCTGGAGAGTTCTGCTATGTTCTCAATTAGAGGGGCAAGAATCTCTCGAGAACACAGACAGTGCCTAATAGAAAACAGACCAATATGTCAAGCCTTCAATATTATTGCATGTAACTATGAACCTTATTCTTCAAAAATTGAAACTTAGTGGTCACCATAGGTTCTGAGGGGAGGGGGAGGGAAGAATAGAATAGATGGAACATTGGGCATTTTTAGGGCATTGGAATTGTTCTGCATGATCTTGTAATGATAGATAGAGGCTATTTTAAATTTTTTCAAAGCATATAAAAGTGTATGGTGCAAAACGTAAACCATAATGTAAACCATTGACCATGGTTAGTAGCAATGCTTCAATATTTGTACATTAATTGTAACAAAATATACCATACACATGTAAAATGTCATTAAATGGAGGGAGGGGGGAGGGCGTTGGTATATGGGAATCCCTATATTTTCTATGTGACTTTTCTGTAACCTAAAGCTTCTTTGAAGATAAAGTGAAAAAAATAAAAGGCACTGGGGGAATATACCAAAGAAATTGTCACTGTACATAAAAGATTACAGATATTACAATGATGAAAGACACAATGAATAACATATTTTATTTAATTTTTTTATTTTTTATTTTTATATTTTATTATTTGTTATTATGTTATTTTCTTATTATTTCCATTTGTTTATTTTATTGACTGTTTTGGGGGAAGTTTTGGATGGCAGAAGAGTCACAACTCTGGTAAGGGAGGATCAGTGGTGTGGGGTGTTGGTGATGGGAGGATGTGTGAGGAGGGGTACACCTAAGGCATGCCTCTACGGCATATGAATACGTTCAAGTGGACATGGATGCTGTTTCAGTAGGTGGAGACCCACACAATAACTGAGAGAATTCAGTTATTGAACTCCAATCTTGGGAAGTCCTAATAGAGTGGCAAGAATCCCCCAAGTACATGGGCAATGCCTCACAAAGGAGGACATACCATTATGCCAGGCCCTTGTATTGATGGTTTTACTTATGGATCTTTTCTTGTGAAATTGAAACTTAGCCTGGTGTTATAAATTGCCTAAGAGTTACCTCCTGAAAGCCTCCTTGTTGCTCAATGTGGCCTCTCTCTACGCCAACCCCAGCATATAAGTGCACTACCTTCCACCCAGCTTAGGACATGACTTCCGGTGATGGGCCTCCCTGGCACCAAGGGATTATTACCAAGTACTGACTAGCAATGCATCTGGAAAAAGACTTTGACCAAACGGGGGAAATATTAAATACAAATGAGTATTTATGGCTAAGATATTTCAAAATGAGTCGGAAGGTCATTCCAGAGGCTGAGCTTATGCATGTCTCAGCAGGATCTCATCAATTGCCACAGTGCCTCAAAAGCAGGGCTCCTGAGGGCTTTAGAGACATCTAGACACTACAAGCAGAGCAGACAATCTCAGGAATTCAGCACCCTGTCAGTGGGTCTTACTTTGGAATTTATGCTCCCCAATGTAACAGAGTTTTAGACTCATTTATAATTACCCTACACATGGCCCTTCTGCTCCTTTTATTTATTTTATTTGTATGATTAGCACTATACTCATTAAATATATGCCCCAGAGACTTAAATCTTCAGTCTGTTCATATGCTGGTTGACCCCTGAATCTCAACGGAGTTGCAACATCTACTCTCCAGTTCATTGGACTCACCCAGGACAACTAACAAAAGGATGATGATGGACAACGCCCATCCCAAAAAACAGAGTATCTACAACTGCAAGCAAGACAGTTCCATCCATCTGCCCCATGGGATCTAAGCCCCCTCTCAATAAAAACAGAGTGGACATCACCATCTCCAAATCCTCAAGATTGAGGAATGAACAAACAAAAGGGAGAAATGCAACTATGGACTAAAGTAGACTTATTATTCTAGCAATGAAAGAACATGTATCATTGATACAAAGGCAGTGGCTACCAGAGATTCTGAGGGGAGAGAGAGTGGAGTATAACTGTAACATGAGGGCATTTGGGGGACATTGGAATTGTCCTGCATGACATTGCAATGACGGATACAGGCCATTTTACATTTTGTCAAAACCTATAAAATTGTGTGGTGCAAAGTGCAAGCCAAAATGTAAACTGTAGTCCATGGTTAGTAGCAATGCTTCAATAAGTGTTCATCAATTGTAACAAATGTACCACACTAATGAAAGATGTTGTTAATGTGGGAATGTGTGGGAGGGGGAAAGGGTGGGGTATATGGGAATCCCCTATATTTTTGATGCAATATTTATGTAGTCTAAAGCTTCTTTTTTTAAAAAAAAATTTTAACTTGTTTTTCTGGAGTACATACAGCTTCAAACCACCACTGAGGGAATTAACATGGAACCTCTCTTCATCTCTCTAATTGCAATACACCAAAGAAGATATGATTCCTTTGGTCCTGTGCACAGAGTGGCTAAAGATTCTGTTCTCTTTCCTTGGTCTGCTCATCAGTTCATGCTACACTTTTCCAAGAACTCACCAGGGAAGGGCAGGGAATGCAAAGTTATAAACCAAATTACAAAGAACTCTCAGGAGGTTTCTCAAGTTATCTGAGTTTCTCTGACCACATGAGATTTTACAATAGCAAGGTTCACAGGGACAAATCAGTATATGGAAGTTATATTCCCTTCTTACATAGTCTGATTTGATTTAGGAACGTTTTCCCAATCATACTTCCTTCCATGTGGTCCACATTTCATCACAGGTCAGTAAAGATTCTGTTCTCTCTTGTTTTTAATCAAATTGAAAATTTTCAATGAAAAGCCAGTTTCTCCCCAGTGGAAGAAGACCAGATAACAGCATCTTCTCAGCAAGGTCATACTTTTGAAGCTTTACTTCAAACGGATAAATTTATTGTCTCCAAGAATTGAGAACCCACCTTTTGTCATTGTGTAGCTATACATCCCCCAAATGGTAAATGGCATAGGTCCTAAGATTCCATTCCATTCTGAAGGGGAAAAGATGACCCCAAACATCAAAGATTTTACCCCTCTTTTGTCTGACATCTTCAAATTCCTTTCTACCCAGGTTAAAAGTTAAATCAAAAGAACTATTAATTCACAGGGAAAGGGGGGGAAATGGAGAAAAGACAAGAAGGACAAAGGCATAGCACTCCCTGTATTTACTCATCTAATAGAAAAAGGACTTGAACTCTAAACATACATGCCTATATATATCTAGGCAGGTAAAAGAAAGAGGTCTTGGACTCTTAGTTTTTTATAAAGCTTGAACATAACTTTGAGTTTCTTATACATTTTAGAATATTTAATTGCATCATATATGCAATAATTATGAAGAATATATCATTGTCCTAGTCAATGACTGAGAATGCCACATACCTGATGTTCCAGTTGCTATGTAACAGATCAACACAAACTAAGACAGCTTAAACAATCCTCATTTTGTTATGTCTTAAGATTGTGTGCATCAAGAATTCAGGCAAGTCTTGGCTGGGTGATTCTTCTGCTCTACGGGGTAGTGACTGAGGTTGCTCAGGATATTCAGCTGGCAGATTGACTGTAGGAGGGTCCAATGAGGCTTCATGCACATGTATGGCACCCAGGCAGGGATGACTGAAAGGTTTCTGGACTCAACTGAGACCACTGACCTAAGAGCACCTTTACTGGCCTTTCCAGCATGGTGGTCTCAGTAATTGGACTTCTTACATGGCTCAGTGCTCCTAGAAAATGTTTCTTAAAAACCAAGAGATAAAACCTGTCCGTTTTTTTTTAAATGGGCCACGCAATGGTGCAATATCATTTCCATTGTTTCCTATTAGTCAAAGCAGTCACTGAGCTCCCCAACTTCTTGATGGGAGGAGAGGCAAAGAACTTGTAGCCATCTTTTATCTGGCACATCTGGCAAGATTCTCCCAAGGTAACTCTATTGTGGGGGTGCCCATGTCTGTAATTAGGCAAGCTAACACAGGCTACTTAGAAAAGAGTACAAGAGGCCTGCCAGAAACAGAGGAATGGGAAACAATGAAACCAACGCCAGGATGAAGGTATGTGGATGTGAAGAAAATAAGAGGCTGTAGTGCCATCCTTGGCTTGTTACACCTATTCTGGAGACAAGAGCCCCTCTGAGTGGAAAGAGCTCAAGGAGAGCTGGGCATACATGATTTTTAAATGTGATACTATAAAATGTCAATCATATGGTCCTCTAACTGTGTTGTTGAGGAAACTGGGGTCACAATTCTTCTCAGGAGATGAGAGCATTGAAAAATGGAATGACTGTATAAAATTCAGTTACAATCCTCAGAGATATGTAAAAAAAAATTATCAAAGCTTTTCTGCTTGGGAATTTAACAATACAATGTAAATACGCTTTGGGAAAACTTTATAAACTCTTACACACTTTTTTTCCCTTTTACATGTAGCAGATGTGTGTGATCCCCCCAGATTCCCCTTTAGGATGTAGGTACTCCTTTCCCCAGCTGCTGGGAGTGTTGGTGGCTGATGGTTCTCAGCTGAGTGCCTTCTGGAACTAAGCCCATGCTGAAGAGAGCCACTTTGCCCAATGTCACTCCCTCTCTCCATGAACAGTCCCAATCTAATTGTTCCTCTCCATGGGATAGGCTGACACCTTTGTGATGACTACATCACAACTCAACTCCTCCCTGTGTGCAATCCTACAGCCTTCTCTCCCACACAGGTGTTGAAACCAAGGACATTCCCTCATAAATTTTTGCATACAAATCTCTATCTCAGAGTTTGTTTCCCAGGAAACTCAACCTAAATTTTAAGCATAGCAGCAATCAGGGGTGACAACAATGATGAAAAGAATCTGTACCTACATTAGAAGCCCTGAGAGGAACTAGGTTAGGTTTAACCAGTCATGCCAGTTCCACAGTCCCCATCAGGGAAGCCTGAGGTCAGCAGCTCCACAACAAGGAAAATGGCTCTGGATGCTTCCTCGGGGTATAGTGTATGCTGGCAAACCAGCTCTCTGGAACAAAAAGAATCTTGATCTATAGCCATTGTTGATTACTGTGATGTAAATAGTCCTACCTTGTCTGATTTCAAGCTGCAAACTCTTAAACAACCAGGATCATCAAATTCCTAAATATTTCACACTCAGTTCTTGGAGGCCAGTAGGAGCCACATCCAGCATACCACTGCCTGTGAGCACACGGTCCTGCTCAAAGCTGCTTTGATCAGGAGTGAGTACCAAACTCGCAAGCAGCTAATCCAATCTAGGCCTGCCAGTGATCTAGGCTTGTTCTGGCATGAGAATCAGAAAGAAAGAAAGAAAAAAAAATAGTGATTAAATGAAGCAATTAAATCTTCTCTTGGTTGAATTTGAATGCAAGGTATATAGAGAATATGAGCAGCAAACACCAAGAAGCAAGAAGGCAACCAGAAGACACAGGAAATGGTGGAAACCATGAATGAGATAGTAAGAAAGAACAAAGCAGTGGCAAGAACAGAAAGTGAGAGATACTCTGAGTGATACAGAGACAGGAAGAGTAGCTGAGCTGTCTTGGTAGTGGAGCCACAGAGCAGAAAGCAATCAACTCTCTGCATCGCTGAAAGTGGCTTTGAGAGCTATATTTAACCTGGGACAACCTTGTAGGGCTCTGCTGAATGGACTGTCTATCCGGCTGAGTTCCATATCTTCCTTGTTTTCACATACATCCTTACAATCAAGTTCCTGTTATTTCAAGTAATTAGAGAAAATCTCTATTGCTTGCGAGGACATGAGCTTATTAACACCAGATCACCATCTGAGCTGAGCAGCCATAAGGTAGAAACAAACCCAGACCGTGTGCAAAAGTCATTGACAACATCAGGAGCATTGCAGAACAGAAGCAGCAGAATCTCAGTGATAACAAAGAAAAGACCAAGCCATTTTCTTCTAGGGCTGTAAATAGCCATTTAGCAGCATGATTAAGCCATCTCTTTACCCTGCTAGTGGAGCACGAGATTTTTGGGACTTGGGTATCACTCTTTCATTCATTTAACAAATATATATTGAATGTCTACCCTGAAAGCCTCATACTGTGTGGGCTAAGCAGAAACAATAATAATTAGAAGCAGACACAGACCTTCCTTCCATCAAGGAGCCTGAAGTCTTGCGGAGGAGGCAAATATTTAATCAAATAATGTCCACAGAAAACACAGAACTCAACTCTGCTAAGTTCCTCCCTGAGAAGTGATAATGAATTGATTTCTGAATAATGTGTTCAGGTGCAAAGAGGAGGAAAGAGTGTTGAGCAAAGCTGGGAACAACATGTACAAAAACACATGCAAAGGGAGCATGGGAGACAGAAAAGCCTTGGGATTCAAAGCAGATTCCTGGACCAGCAATATTGTTATTACCTGGGAGTTGGTTAGAAATGCAGAATCTCATGTCCCATCCTAGATCTACATAAGTGGAATCTGCATTTTAACAAGAATCCCAAGTGATTTGTATACATTTTAAGATTTTAGAAACTATAAGACCAGTGTAGGGAAGCAGATGTGGCTCAAGAGACTGGGCTCCCATCTACCATATGGGAGGTCCCGGGTTCCTTTCTTGGGGTCTCCTGGTGAAGGCAAGCTGGCCTGCACGTAAAGCTGGCGCAACGA
Organism: Cabassous unicinctus; assembly: GCA_029593785.1. Classification (NCBI taxonomy): domain Eukaryota; kingdom Metazoa; phylum Chordata; class Mammalia; order Cingulata; family Chlamyphoridae; genus Cabassous; species Cabassous unicinctus. Next base: position 10,698 of record JAQZBX010077941.1, read on the forward strand.
AAAGAGACAAAGAGGAGAGACAATGAGAGACAACAAACCAGGGAACTGAGGTGGCTCAAGCAATTGAGTGCCTCTCTCCCACATCGGAGGTCCCAGGATTGGTTCCCGGTGCCTCCTAAAGAGAAGATGAGAAGAGAAGACAAGCAGACACACAGAGCACACAGTGAATGGACACAGAGCAGACAGTGAGTGTAAAACAACAAGGGGGCGGAATACATTTTTTAAAATCTCTGGGAAAAAAAAAAAAAGGAACAATGTGGCTGGAGCTAAGAAAGTGAGGCATGGAACATGGAGCAATCCAAGGCTGGACAGGCAGGGAGGGAAGGCCACAACACCCAGAGCTAGATCAGCCATGTTTAGGAGTTTGCCTTTATTCTAGAAGTGTTGAGAAGTCACTGAAGCAGATGGTGCAGGGATCCTCTAACTGCAATTTGGAAACTTATTGGACAGGAGCAGAGCTAAATGTGATTTGCAATTTGGAAGGCTATTACAATGTTCCATGCAAGAGAATATGGGAGTTTGGGGGGGGTGGGGGGTCAGAGATCAAGATGGAGCTAGAAAAAAGCAGATGGAGCTGAAAAATATTCAGGAGATAGTCAATGAGACATGATGATGGGTTGAATTTGGGAAGAGAGATGATAACGTTTATAATGCTTTCTGACTTGTACAAATGATTTCCAGGGTCTTTGCTGTTGTTTTTAATTTTTTATTAGAGATGTATGGGTTTACAGGCCAATCATGCATAAAATACAGGATTTCCATACACAACCTCACCACCACTACCTTGCATTCGTGGAACATTTGTTACAATTGATGATAGCACTTCTTTGTAATTGTTCTAATTTTTTTAATTTAACAGTAGTAACCTTTGTTACATTTGATGAAAAATTACTAAAATAGTGCTATTAACTATTATTGATAGTTTACATTAGGTGTATTTTTTCCATATACCATCCTATTATTAACACCTTGTATTAGTGTCAAACATTTGTTAAAACTCATGAAAAAATATTCTTACAATATGTAATATTCTTACATATAAACATTACATAGTTATAATAGTTATGCTATTAACTATACTCCATCATCTACAGGGTTCACTGTGTTATACAGTCCTTTTTTAGCCTTTAATTGTTGTTCTAGCAACATATATGACCTAAAGTTTACCGTTTTAACCACATTCACCTTTGTAATTCAGTGCTCTGGGTGCAAAGTCCAAGAAACCATTGCCCAACACAAGATCCTGCTGGTGCTTCCCTACATTTTCTTCTAGGAGTTTTATAGTCCTGATTCTCATATTTAGGTCTTTGATCCATTTTGAGTTAAATTTTGTATATGGTGGGAGATAGGGGCCCTCTTTCATTCTTTTGTATATGATTAGCCAATTCTTCTAGCACAATTTGTTGAAGAGACTATTCTTTCCCAATTGAGTGGGCTTGGCAGACTTGTCAAAAATCAATTGGCCATAGACATGAGGGTCTATTTCTGAACTCTCAATTCAATTCCATTGGTCAATATGTCTATTCTTGTACCAATACCATGTTGCTTTCACTCCTGTAATTTTGTAATATGCTTTAAAGTCAGGAAGTGTGAGTTCTCCAACTTTGCTCTTTTTTTTCAAGATGTTTTTGGCTACTTGGGGCTCTTACCCTTCAAACAAATTTTATAATTGGCATTTCCATTTCTGCAAAGAAGGCTGTTGGGATTTTTATTGGGATTATGTTAAATCTGTAAATCATTTTGGGTAGAATTGACTTTTTTTTAAAGATTTATTTTATTTATTTATTTCTCCCCACCCCCTTGTTGCTTGCACTTGTTGTATCTATTTGTTTTGTGCTCATCTTCCTTTTAGGAGGCACTGGGAACCGAACCTGGGACCACCCATTTGGGAGGGTGCCACCTAATTGCTTGAGACACCTCCACTCCCTGTTTTGTTGTATCTCTCATTATGTTTTCCTCCTTGTGTCTCTTGCTGCGTCACCTTGTTTTGTCGGCTTGCTACGCCAGCCTGTCACATCAGCTCGCTGTCTTGCTCTTCTTCTCTAGGAGGCACCAGGAACTGAACCTGGGACCTCCCATGTGATAAGCAGGAGCTCAATCGCTTGAGCCACATACACTTCCCAGAACTGACATCTTAATGATATATAGTCTTCCAAGTCATGAACATAGAATGTTCTTCCAATAATTTAGGTCTTCTTTGATTTCTTTTTAAAAACTTTTTGTGTACAAGTCCTTTACATCCTTGGTTAAATTTATTCCTAGATATTTGATTCTTTTAGTTGCTATTATAAATGGAATTTTTGTTTTTGTTTCCTCCTTAGATTGCTCATTATCAGTGTATAGAAACACTACTGATACTTGAGTGGTGACCTGGTACCCTGCCACTTTGCTGAATTTATTTATTAACTCTACTAGCTTTGTTGTAGATTTTTTCAGAACTTTCCATATATAGGATCATGTCATCTGCAAATAGTGAAAGTTTTACTTCTTCCTTTCCAACCTGGGTGTCTTTTGTTTTTGTTTTTGCTTTTCTTGCCTAACTGCTCTGGCTAGAACTTCAGTATAATGTTGAATAACAGTGGTGACAGTGGGCATCCTTGTTTTGTTTCTGGTCTTAGGAGGAAAGCTTTCTGTCTTTCACTATTGAGTATGATGTTAGCCATAGGTCTTCCACATATAGCCTTTATCCTATAGAGGAAGTTTCCTTCTATTCCTATTTTTCAAAGTGTTTTTATCAAGAAATGATGCTGGATTTTGTCAAATGCATTTCTGCATTAATTGAGAAAATCATATAGTTTTTTCCCTTTCTTGTTGTTAATATGGCATATTACATTAATTGATTTTCTTATGTTGAACAACACTTACATATCTGGGATAAAACCAACTTGATCATGCTGTATAATTCTTTTAATGTGCTGTTGGATTCAATCTGCAAGTATTTTGCTGAGGACTTTTACATCTATATTCATAAGAGAAATTTGCCTGTAACTTTCTTTTCTTGTATCTTTATCTGGCTTTGGTATTAGGGTAATGCTGGCCTTATAGAATGAGTTAAGTAGTATTCCCTCCTCTTCAGTGTTTTGGAAAAGTTTGACTAGGATTGGTATTAATTCTTCTTGGAATGATCGGTAGAATTCCCCTGTGAAGCCATCTGGTTTTGGGCTTTTCTTTTTGAGTAGGTTTTTGATGACTGATTCAATCTCCTTACTTGTAATTGGTCTTTTGAGGTCTTCTATTTCTTCTAGATTCAGTATAGATTGTGTGTTTCTAGGAATCTGTCCATTTCATCATTGTTGTCTAATTTGTTGGCATTAGACTCCTCATATGATCCTTTTCATTTCTCTTGGCTCAGTAGAACGCTCCCTCTCTCATTTTTTATTTTATTTGCATCTTCTCTCTTTTTTTGTCTAGTCTAGCTAAGGTGTTTTAGTTAGCTAAAGGCTGCCAAGACAATATACCAGAAATGGGTTGGCTTTTGCAATGAGAATGTATTAACTTATA
>JAQZBX010077942.1:0-14197 GCA_029593785.1 Cabassous unicinctus
AAAAAACATTTGACTGTATAAGTGATGGTATATTTCTGGGTTCTCAATTCTATTCCACTGATTGATATGTATATCTTTGTGCCAGTACTATGCTGTTTTGACCACCATAGCTTTGTAATATGTTTCAAGGTCGGGCAGTGAAATTCCTCCCACATTGCTCTCCACTGTTGGTGGGAAGGCAGAATGGTACAACCACTATAGAGAACTGTTTGGCAGTTCCTAAAGAATTTGAATATAGACTTGCCATGTGACCTTGCCATACCACTACTGGGTATATACCCAGAAGACCTGAGAGCAGAGACACGAACAGACATTTGCATACCGATGTTCATAGCAACATTATTCACCATTGTCAAAAGTTGGAAACAACCAAGGTGTCCATCAACAGAAGAATGGGTAAACAAAGTGTGGTCTAGTCATACGATGGAATATTATGCAGCTGTAAGAAGAAATGAAGTCATAAAACATATGGCAACATGGATGAACCTGGAGGACATTAAGTTGAATGAAGCAAGCCAGACACAAAAGGAAAAATACTGTATGAATGCATTACTATGAGCCAAATATGTTGTGTAACATATTGTTTGATTTAAAAAATATGTGTCCATTACATTTATTAGAGAAATTTTTATATTTATTCATCTGTTTACTTTTTAATTTTTAATTTTTTATATTTTCAATTATTATATGTACAAAATAAAGTTAAAAAAAAAAGAACATATATATATATAGGTTAATGCATCACAATCCCACTGCACTGGAGAATGACAGAAACATACCCAGAAAATCAGGAACGGCATTCTTTAAACAATATCTGGAGGCTCCTACCCATTCAGTAAACAATCATGAAGTCATGTAAAATGATTTCCTCTGAATTATGGGTTTGAATTCGTGATTATAAATAAATGAAGGAATCACTGAGAAGAACTTAGTTTCCTCCAATTATTTTTCTCCAAGTTAGAGTGGTTTACATTATTTCATCAAAAATTAGGAAGAAAATAAGTTCCAAAAATTTATTTGAAAAAGGCATTCCACAAAAACTCATATAACTGAAGCCTCTTAAGTTTAAAGAATTTACTATTTGAAAGGGCTAAAAAGTTTCATTTCCTATTAGCATTGATCTGGTGTGTGGAAAAATTCTTTCTCTCTAAGTAAAAGTTTATTAGTAGATGATATAGATATTTAACCATTCTTTTAAAATTGTATTTTACCGAGTACTTTAAATTTTTTTCTTTTTTATATACACCAATTTTGGATATGAGAGACTATCATCCTAATCTCAGTAGATTTAGTTTTCACCCCGAAAGTGCCACATTCTTGTTTCTGTAATTACACTTTTTTTTAAACAGAATCCTTAATCTAACAAACATTTATGCACTCGATCATCAAACTCATAAAATTTTCTTAGAGCATCACATGACACTGTGGTGGAATATTTCTTATATCATTATAAAATATCCTGAAATTATTCCCCCCTAGCCACAGACAGCACCATATGCTCAAAACAATTTTCCAAGGCCTGCCTTCAACATGTCTGGAAAGTTCTGTGTATGTGGTGTGTATGTTTTAAAGACTCTTGTGTTTTAATTTTTCCACATAGTCCTGAGTTGGCTTGTGGATGATTTTTCATTTTAATTCTAATTTTGAGAATTAGGGTGCAATTTCTTTTTTGCAGGATTCCATTCTTAACTTTCTTTTCTATTTTTAGCAGTGCCTACAGTACTGCTTCTGTCTTTTCCAAATATCCCATTCTTCATGCCCCGAGTTCCAATTAATTTGTTTGCAGCACTAATATTTGATGTATCTGGTGTCTGGAGACTTTTGATAATGTTGGCCCTCCATTGAGATGACAATAGTTTCTCATTCTATTCTCTTTTGTTGCTCTGCCCTTGGATTTCATTGCTCTGAATGCCTCTCATTGGAAATACAATTGTTTTCCTAGTAATCTTGTTATGAGTGGGAATTCGAGCCAATGGGATATGGGCAATTCCCAAAGAGGAATTTTTTCCCCTGAAAGAATCAATGCCTTAATGGAAATTGCATTGGAAAAAAAATTCTTTCATGCCCTGAGAGATTATTATGTCTGAATGTTCTACCTATAATATAATAATTAGAATTTTGTTTGTATTTATTTCCATTATATCAGATGAATTTTTTTCCTTAATAAGTGTTTGTGCCATACTCTCTTTCTTATCACTGATTATATTAATCTAATCAAATCTCACTCCCTTTTAAAATTTATATTTTCTGTCAAACTTATATCCATTTTAGTATATAATTTTATATTAAAGATATTTGCAATACATTTGAAAAGGCCATTCATTGTTACCTTTCTCCACATGATGCAGTATGTGATCATATATCAATGGAATGGATAGATAACCAAAAAATCTTTTTTAAGGAGACCCAGAAAAACACCTATATATTTCAGTGTCAACAAGTGGTTTGAGAGGTGGATACTTTCTTTTTTGTTCATTTGGATTTTCTTTCTTTATTATAATTTTACAGAAATATTGAATGGATTAAATATTGAAGACAGGAGTGCACTCCTCTGTGAATACACCAATCACCATGGAATGTATGCGTTGGGTAAATAGGATATTGGTTAAATATTTACTAGTGAAAGAGATTTGCTTCAAAAAATATTCGTGGTGTCAGAAAATGTAAAAAAAAGGTGTGGAATCATCCATAATTATTAGGCATGCTTGAAACACGGTCTGGGCTAGTTTTATAAAATGACTCACAATTCAAGTTCCTCCTTGAGATGTGTGCATAGGTCCCCTAATGTGTTGTGCTCCTTTATGTTGTAAGGTCGTGAGTTTTTATCTTCACTACAAGATAGTGTATGTTCATGTATGAACGATATACATGGCTAAAAAATTGATAAATGTGAAGAGGGTGGTGGAGTCAAACAGGAAATTTTGTAATTACCTATTTCTCTAAAGTGGTCTTTTTTTGTCTTCATTGTTGAATTCTATAATCATGTGTGCATATAAAGGAGGGTGGTACACTGTGCTTGATTGACTAGGTCCTGATTTTTATGAACCATTCCTCTCCCCCATGATATCTTGTGAATAGTCGGCCCCCACTTTCTCAAATAATGGTCCTTAATAAACCCTTTTCTCTCCTGTGTAGGAAGAGACTTTCACAAGCCATAGGAAAAATTTTGAGTTTGGGAGTTGTTTGTTCTCAGTTGCAGCGATTATCTTGTGTATCTGTGGATTCTGCTTTCTTTCTAAGGATGAATTAGATTTTATTTCAAGTCTTCATAAAAAAATTACAATATGGCATAAAAAACACACAAACACACACACACACACACACATATATATATAGATTCATGCATCACAATCCCAGTGGACTGGAGAATGACACTAAAATACCCAGGAAATCAGGAATGGTTTTCTTGAAACAAAACCTGGAGCCTATTAGCCATTCAGTAAACAATCATGAAGTCATGGAAAATTATTTCCTTTGAATTATCAAATTAAATTTGTGATTATTAAAAAATGGAGTAAACACTGAGAAACATTTGGATTCCTACTATTATTTTTCTCCAATTTATGTAGTTTAATATTATTTCTTTAACTATTAGGAAGAAAATCGGTTCCAAATATTTATGTGAAGCAGGCATTCCACACAAATTCATATCACTGAAGCCTCTTAATTTTGAAGAATTTACTAATTAAAAGGACTAAAATGTTTCTTTTTCAATTAGCATTGACAGGATGTGGAAAAATTATTTCTCTCTAAATAAAGAGATATTAGTAGATGATCAGAGATAATTAACCAATATTTTAAAATTGCATTTTACCGAGTACTGTAAAATTAATTTTGTTTTTTAAATAAAACAAATTTGCATATGATTGTATCATCCTCATCTGAGTTTCAACTGCAAACTGTCATATTATTGTGTCTGTAAAAACATATATTTAAAAAGAATCTGTAAACACACATAACCTTTATACACTCATTTTCCATACTCATAGCACATTCCTCCAACATCACATAACACCGTGGTGAAATATTTCTTACATCATTATAAAATATAATGACATTATTTCTCCTTAGCCACAGACAATACCATATGCCCAAAGCTATTTTTCACGCCCTGCCTTCAACATGTCTGGAAAGTTGTGTATATGTGGTGTGTCTGTTTTAAAGTCTCTTGTGTTTAATTTTTTCCACATAGTCCTGAGATGGCCAGTGGATTTTTTTTCCTTTCATTCTAATTTTGATAATTAGAGTGCAGTTTCTTTTCTCCACAATTGCTTTCTTCCCTTTCTTTCTATTTTTAGCACTGCCTTTACTCCTGCAGCAGTCTTTTGCAAAGAACCCATCCTCCATGCCCCCAAGTTACAAATAATTAGTCTGCAGCACTAAAATTTGAAGTACCTGGTGTCTGGTGACTTTTGATAAAGTTGGCCTTCCATTGAGATGACAATAGTTTCTCATTCTAATCTCATTTCTTGTTCTGTCCTTGGATTTCATTGCTTTCAGGGTCTCTCGCTGGAAGTACCATGATCTTGTTATGTGTGGGAAATTGTGCCAATGGGATATGGGCAATTCCCAAAGAGGAATTTTTTTTCTCAGAAAGAATGAGGCCTTAATGGAAATTGCATGATAAAAAAATATTTCATGCTTAGGCGTTATTATGTCCGAATATTAATCCTACAGTAAAACAATTAGAATTTTGTTTATATTAATTTCCATTATATTAGACAAATTATTTTCCTTTATAAGGTTTGTGACATACTATCACTTTCATATCATGGATTATAATAAATCTAACCATATTTCACTCCCTTTAAAAATTTGCATTTTCTGCCAAACATATGCATTTCAGTGTACAATTTTAGGGTAAAGATATTTGCAACACGATTAAGAAGGCCAATCATTGCTCCCTTTTTCCACATAATGTGGTATGTGATCATATATCAAATGAATGGATAGATATCAAAAAAAAATTTTTTAAGGACTCCCAGAAAAACATCTCTACATGACAATGTCCACAAAGGCTTAAGAGGTGAATAATTTCATCTTTGTTCATCTGGATTTTCTTTCTTTATTATATTTATTATAGAAATATTCAAATATTTTAATAATGATGGAAGAGTGCAATGCATGCCTCAGTGAATATACCAATCAGCAGGGAAAGTACACATAGGATAAAGAGGATATTCATTTAATATTTATCATTAAAACAAGTTTCTTGTAAAAAAATATTGTTGATGTCAGAAAAAGCACACTAAAGTGCGGCATCATTCATACTTATTAGTCGTTTGTGAGAAAAGGTCTGTCCAAATTTTTAAAAATTGTTTCACCATTAAGTTTCCTCCTTAAGATGTGTTCATAGGTGCACTGTAAGGAGTTGTGTCCCTATATTTTGTAAGGTCATGTGTTTTGCTATACACTACAAGTTTTTCTATGTTCATGAATAAATAATATCCATGGCTAAAATATTGATGAAGGGATAGAGGGTGGTTTGTGTCAAATAAGAAATTTTGGAATTACCTATTTCTCTAAAGTGGTCCTTTTATTGGTTTTCTTCATTGTTGCATTCTATAATCACACGTGCATAGAATGGAGGGTGGTACATTCTGCTTGATGGACTAGGTCCTTATTTTTATGAACCATTCCTCTCCCACATATCACGTGAATAGATGACTCCCTCTGTGTCAACTAGTGAAACTTACCAGTGATTTTTCTCTCCTGAGTTGGAAGAGACTTTCAGAAGCCATCAGAGAAATTTTGATTTTTGGAGCTGTTTATTCTGAGTTCCAGCGTTTTGTTTGTGTATTGGTGGATTCTGCTTTCTTTCTAAGAATGAGTATGATTTGATTTCCAATTCTTTCTAAAAAACTGCAATATGGCATAAGAACACTTATATATATATGGATACCTACTTCACAATCCCACTGCACTGGAGAATGACACAAAGGTACCCAGACAATCAGGAAAGGCTTTCTTGAAACAAAACCTGGAGCCTCCTAACCATTCAGTAAACAATCATGAAGTCATGTAAAATGATTTCCTCTGAATTTTCGATTTATATTTCTGATCTTATAAAATGGAGAAATCACTGAGAAGAATTTGGTTTCCTCTGATTATTTTTCTCCAAGTTAGAGTAGTTTAACATTATTTCATCAACAATTATGAAGAAAATCGGTTCCAAAAATTATTTGAAAAACGCATTCCACGGAAACTTTTAACACAGAACCCTCTTAATTTTAAAGAATTTACTATTTTAAAGGGCTAAAAAGTTACATTTCTAATTAGTATTGCCCAGGTGCATGGAAAAATTCTTTCTCTCTAAGGAAATCTTTATTAGGAGATGATAATAGATATTTAACCATTCTTTTAAAAGTGTCTTTTACCGAGTATTTTTTTTTAACACACCAAATTTGTATATGAGAGACTGTCATCCTAATCTGAGTTATATCTGGTTTTCACCTCCAAACTGCCCCATTCTTGTATCTGTAAATACACATTTTTTAATGAAATCTGTAAACTAACAGAACATTTATGCACTCAATCATCAGCCTCATAAAACTTCCTTTGAGCATCACATGACACTGTGGTGAAATATTTCTTACATAATGATAAAATATCCTGACATTATTTCCCCATAGACACAGACCATACCATAGGTTCAAAACTGTTTTCCAAGCCATGACTTTATCATGTCTGGAAAGTTGTGTGTATTTGGTGTGTCTGTTTTAAAGACTCTTGTGTTTTAATTTTTCCATATAGTCCTGTGTTTTCAAGGGAATTTCTTTTCCTTTTAAATCAAATTTTGAGAATTAGGGTGCAATTTCTTTTCTGCAGGATTCCATTCTTCTCTTTCTTTTCTATTTTTAGCAGTCCCTACTCTCCTGGTGCTGTGTTTTCCAAGGATCCAATCCTCCATACCCCATAGTCATAATAATTACTCTGCAGCACTAAAAGTGTTGTATCTGGTGTCTGGTGACTTTTGATAATGTTGGCCCACCATTGAGATGACAATGGTTTCTCATTCTGTTCTCATATCTTCCTCTGCCCTTGGATTCCATTGCTCTGAATAGCTCTCATTGGAAATAAGATGGTTTTCCTAGTGATCTTGTTATGTGTGGGAATTTGTGCCAATGGGATATGTGCAAGTCCCAAAGAGGAATTTTTTACTTAGAAAGAATGATGGCTTTAATAGAAATTGCATGGTTAAAAAAATTATTTCATGCCTAGAAGTTATTATTCCTGAATGTTACTCCTAGAATAACATAATTAGAATTTTGCTTATATTAATTTCCATTATATCATACTAATTTTCCTTTATACGTGTCTGTGCCATACTATCTCTTTCATATCATTGATTATATTAAGTCTAACCAAATTTCACTCCCTTTAAAAATTTACATTTTTCTGTAAAACATATCCATTTCAGTGTATAAATTTATGTTAAAGACATATGCAAGACATTTAAGAAGTCCATTCATTGTTCCTTTCTCCACATGATGTGGTATGTCTTCATATATCAATAGAATGTATAGATAACTAAAAAATATTTTTCAAGGACTGCCAGAAAATCATCTCTACATGGCAGTGTCAACAAAGATTTTGAGAACTGAATAATTTCTTCTTTGTTCATCTGTATTTACTTTCTTTATTGTAATTATTATAGAAATATTGAAAGGTTTTAAAAATGATTGAAGAGAGCAATGCATGCCTCAGTGTATATACCAATCACCAGGGAATGCACACATTGAATAAAAAGGGTATTTGTTTTATATTTATCATTGAAACAGATTTGTTTTAAAAGTATTGTTGATGTCAGAAAAAGCACACAATACTGTGGCATCTTTCATACTTATTAGACGTGTTTGAAAGACAGATTGGCCAAGTTTTAAAAAATGATTCTCAATGCAATTTCCTCTTTGAGATGTGTGCATAGGTGCACTGAAAGGAGTTCTGCCCCTTTATTTTGTAAGGTCATGTGTTTGCTCTTCACTACATTTTTGTATGTTCATGTATGAATGACATCCATCGCTAAAAAATTGAGGAAGGGATAGATGGTGGTTTGAGTCAAACAGGAAATTTTGGAATTACCTATTTCTCTAAAGTGGTCTTTTTTTGCTTTTCTTCATTGTTGAATTCTATAATCATGTGTCCATAGAATGGATGGCAGTACATTCTCCTTTATGGACTTTGTCCTTATTTATTTGAACAATTCTTCTCGCCCATGATATCTGTTGAATAGTTGACTCCCTCTTTTCCAACTAATGTACCATACCAGTGACTTTTCTCTCCTGTGTGGGAAGAGACTTTCATAAACTGTAAGAGAAATTTTTAATTTGGGAGTTGCTTATTATGGGATCCAGCTTTTTTTTAATCTGTGGATTCTGCTGTCTTTTTAAAAATGAGCTTGACTTCATTTCCAATTCATTCTAGAAATTAAAATAAGGCATAAGAACTCTTATATATATATGGATACCTACATCACAATCTTACTGCTGTAAAGAACTACACAAAGATATCCAGAAAATCAGGAAACACTTTCTTGAAAAAAAACCTTGAGTCTCCTAACCGTTGAGTAAACAATCAAGAAGTCATGTAAAATGATTTCTTCAGAATTCTCGATTTAAATTTGTGGTTATTAAAAAATGGAAGAATCATAGAAAAACATTTGGTTTCCTCCTATTATTTTTCTCCTTTTTCTGTAGTTTAATATTATTGCATTAAATATTAGGAAGAAAGTCCATTCCAAAAATTTATGTGAAAAAGGCGTTCCACACAAACTCATATCACTGAAGCCTCTTAATTTTAAATAATTTACTATTTAAAACTGCTAAGATGATTCATTTTCAATTAGCGTTGACAGGGTGTGGAAAAAGTATTTCTCTCTAAGTAAAGATTTATTAGTAGACGATAATAGATATTTAACCATTCTTTTAAAATTTTATTTTAGTGAATACTGTAAAATTAATTTAGTTTTTTAAATACAATAAATTTGCATATGAGAGAGCACCACCCGAATCTGTGTTAAATCTAGTTTTCACCTTCAAACTGCCCCATTCTTGTTTCTGTACATACACATTTTTTAACAGAATCTGTAAATTAACAAAACATGTATGCCCTCAATCCGCCTACTCATAGCACTTTCCTCCAGCATAGCATGACACAGTGGTATAATATTTCTTATATTATAGTAAAATATCATGACAACACTCCACTCTAGCCACATACCATACGATAGTTGAAAAACTATTTTCCAAGCCCTGCCTTCAACATATTTGGAAAGTTGTGTGTATGTGGTGTGTCTATTTTAAAGATTCTTGTGTTTTAATTTTCCACCTAGTCCTGAGTTGGCTAGTGGACGTTTTTTCCTTTTAATTCTAATTTTGAGAATTAGAGTGAAATTTCTTTTCTGCCTGATTCCATTCTCCTCTTTCTTTACTATTTTTATCAGTGCCTACTCTCCTGCTGCTGCCTTTTCCAAAGATCCCATCCTTCATGCCACCGAGTTCCAAATAATTACCCTGCAACACTAAAATGGATGTATCTGATTTCTGGTGACTTTTGATAATGTTGCTCCTCCATTGAGATGACAATAGTTTCTCATTCAATTCTCACTTCTTCCTCTGCCCTTGGATTCCATTGCTCTGATTTTCTCATGTTGGAAATATGATGGTTTTCCTGGTGATCTTGTTATGTGTGAGAGTTTGTGCCAATGGGATATGGTCAATTCCCAATGTGTAAATTTTTAATCAGAAAGAATGAATGTCTTAATGGAAATTGCATGCTAAAAAAATTATTTCATGCCTTCAGAGATTATTATGTCTGAATATTCTACTGATAATATAATACTTAGAATTTTGTTTTAATTTCTTTCTAGTGTATCAGACGAGTTATATTCCTTTATAATTGTTTGTGCCATACTATCTCTATCTTATCATTGACTCTATTAAATCTAACCAAATTTCACTCCCTTTTAAAACTTACATTTTCTGTCAAACTTATATTCATTTCAGTATATAATTTTATATTAAAGACGTTTGCAACACGTTTAAAAAGGTCATTCATTGCTCCCTTTCTCCACATAATGTTGTATGTGATCATATATCAATTCAATGGAGAGATAACCAAAAAATTTTTTTCCAGGACACCCAGAAAAACACCTATATATGACAGTGTCCACAAAGAGATTGAGAGATGAATAATTTCTTCTTTGTTCATAGGGATTTTTTTCATTTATTATAATTATTATATAATATTCAAAAGGTTTAATATTGAAGAGAGCAATGCACACCTCTGTAAATACACCAATCACCAGGAAATGTACACATTGGATAAATAGGATTTTGGGTTAATATTTAACATTGAAACAGATTTGCTTTAAAAAATATTGTTGATGTCAGAAAAAGCACACAAAAATGCCGCATCGTTCATAATTATTAGTCGTGTTTGAAAGACAGTCTGGACAAATTTTAGTAAATGATTCAGCATTCAATTTTCTACTTGAGATATGTGCATAGGTGCACTGTAAGGAGTCATGCCCCTTTATTTTGTAGGGTCATGGGTTTTGCTATTCACTACAAGTTTTTATATGTTCTTGTATGAATGATATACTTTGCTAAAAACTTGATGAAGGCAAAGAGGGTGTTGCAAATCAAACAGGAAATTTTGGAATTACCTATTTCTCTAAAGTTGTCCTTTTCTTGTTATTCTTCATTGTTGAATTCTATAATCACGTGTGCATAGAATGGATTGCACTACATTCTCCTTGATGGACTAGATCCTTATTTTAATGAACCATTCCTCCCCTGCATGATATCTTGTGAATAATTGGCTCCCTCTTTTCAATGAATATATCTTACCAGTGACGTTTCTCTCCAGTGTGGGAAGTGAATTTCACAAGCCATATGAGAAATTTTGAGTTTGGGAACTGTTTAATCTGAGTTCCAGCGTTTTGTTTTTCTATCTGTGGATTCTGCATTCTTTGTAAGAATATTATTTTATTTCCAATTCTTTCTAAAAAATTACAATATGGCATAAGAACACGTGTATATATATATATTGATACCTACATCACAATCCCACTGAACTGGAGTATGACACAAAGTTATCCATAAAGTAAGGAAAGACTTTCTTGAAACAAAAACTTGACCCTCCTGATCATTCAGTATTCAATCATGACTGAATGTAAAATGATTAACTCTGAATTACCAATTTAAGTTTGTGATTATTAAAAAATGGAGGAATCACTGAAAAGAATTTGGTTTCCTGTGATTATTTTTCTACATGATAGAGTACTTTAACATTTTGACTTCAACAATTAGGGAAAAAATCGGGTCCAAAATTAATTTGACAAAGCATTCCACAAAAACTCATATCACTGAAGCCTCTTAATTTTAAATAATTTACTATTTAAAAGGGCAATAAGGTTTCATTACCAATGAGTTTGACACAGTGTTTGGAAAAATTCTTTCTCTCTAAATAAAGTTTTATTAGGAGATGATAATAGACATTTAACCATTCTTTAAATCTTGTATTTTTCCAAGTATTATAAATTTTTTTTCTTTTTTAAATACACCAAATATGGATATGAGACACTATCATCCAATTGTGAGTTATATCTAGTTTTCACCTCACAAACTGTCTCTTTCTTGTTTCTGTAAATGCATATTTTTAACAGAATCTGTAAACTAACAAAATATTTATACAATCAAATCGATCATCATACTCATAAAAATTTCTTCAAGTATAACATGACACCATGGTCGAATATTTCTTATGTAATGATAAAATATCATGACATTATTCCCCCCTAGCCACAGACCATACCATATGTTCAAAACTATTTTCCTCACCCTGCCTTTAACATGTCTGGAAAGTTGTGTGTATGTGGTCTTCCTGTTTTAAAAAGTCTTCTGTTATAAATTTTTCCACATATTCCTGAGATGGCTAGTGGATTTTTTTCCTTTTCACTCTAATTTTTGAGAATTAGAGAGCAGTTTCTTTTCTCCAGGATTACCTTCTTCTCTTTCTTTTCTATATTTTGCAATGCCTTTGATCTTGAGTCTGTTTTTCCAAAGATTTCATTGTCCATGACCCTGAGTTCCAAATATTCTTCAGCACTAAAATTTGATGTGTCTGGTGTCTGGTGATTTTTGATAATGTTGGTCCTCAATTGAGATGGCAATAATTTCTCATTCTGTTCTCATTTCTTGCTCTGAACTTGGATTCCATTTCTCTGAGTGTCTCTGTTTGGAAATACTATGGTTTTCCTAGTGATCTTGTGATGTGTGGGAATTTGTGTCGATGGGATATGGGTAATTTCCAAACAGGAATCTTTTTCTCAGAAAGAATGAATGCCTTAATGGAAATTGCATGAGAAAATAAATTATTTCATGCCTAGAATTTAATATGCCTGAATGTTACTCCTGGAATAAGATAATTAGGGTTTTATTTATATTATTTTCCATTATATCAGTGTAATTATTTTCCTTTATAAGTATTTGTGCCATACTCTCTCTTTCATATATTGATTATATTAAATCTAACCAAATTTCACTCCCTTTAAAAATTTACACTTTCAGTCAAACATATCCATTTCAGTGTATAATTTAACATTAAAAACATTTGCAACATGCTTAAGAAGATCGTTCATTGCTCCTTTCTCGAGATGATGTGGTATTTGATCATATATCAGTAGAGTGGACAGATAAATAAAAATTGTTTCAAGGACTCCCAGAAAATTATCACTACATGGCACTGTCAGCAAAGGGTTTGAGAGGTGAATAATTTCTTCTTTGTTCTTCTGGATTTTCAATGTTTTTAAAAATCATTAGAGGAATATTCAAAGGGTTTAATAATGATAGACGAGAGCAATGCATGGCTCTGTGAATATAGCAATCACCATGGAATGTACACATTGGATAAATAGGATATTGGTTTAATATTTATCATTGAAACAGATTTATTTAAAAAATATTGTTGCTGTTAAAAAAAGCACACCAATATGCGGCATCGTTCATACTTATTTGTCATGTTTGAAAGACGTTCCGGCCAATGTTTCAAAAATGATTCACAATTCAATTTCCTCATTGAGATGTGTGCATAGGTGTACTGTAAGGAGGTAGCACCTTTATTTTCTAAGGTCATGTGTTTTGCTATTCACTACAAGTTTTAGTATGTTCATGTATGGATGATATCCATTGCTAAAAAATTGATGAAGTGAAAGAGGGTGGTCTGAGTCAAACAGGAAATTTTGGAATTACCTATCTCTCTAAAGTGGTCCTCTTTTTCTTTTTCTTCATTGTTGAATTCTATAACCATGTGTGCCACAAATGGATGGCAGTACATTCTCCTTGGTGGACTAGGTCCTTATTTTTATGAACCATTCCTCTCCCCCTTGATATCTTCTGAATACTTGACTCCTTCTTTGTGAACTAAGGGACCTTAACTGTAACTTTTCTCTCCTCTGTGGGAAGAGACTTTCACAAGCCATAGGAGAAATTTTGATTTTGAGAGCTGTTAATCTGCGTTCAAGCGTTTTGTTTGTTTATCTGTGGATTCTGTTTTCTTTCTAAGAATAATTTTGATTTTATTTCCAATTCTTTCAAAAAATTAAAATATCACATAAGAACTCTTATATATGTATGGATACCTACATCACAATCCCTCAGCCCTGGAGAACAACAGAAAGTTATCCAGCACCTCAGGCAAGGATTTCTTGAAACAAAACCTGGAGCCTCCTGATCATTCAGTAAGCAATCATGAAGTCACGTAAAATGATTTCCTCAGAATTATCTATTTAAATTTGTGATTTTCAAAAAATGGAGTAATCACTGAAAAGAATATTATTTCCTCAGATTATTTTTCTCCAAGTAAGAGTACTTTAACATTATTTAATCAACAATTAGGAAAAAATGTGTTTCAAAAAATTTATTTGCAAAAGCATACCACACAATCTCATAACACTCTTAATTTTAAAGAATTTAATATTTAAAAGGGCTAAAATATTCATTTTCAATTAGCATTGACAGTGTGTGGAGAAATTAATTTTCTCTAAGAAAAGGTTTATTAGCAGACGATAAGAGATATTTAACCATACCTTTAAAATTATATTTTAACGAGTACTGTAAAATTAATTTTGGTTTTTAAATGCAACAAATTGGCATATAAGAGAGTGTCAATATAATCTGAGTTATTTCTAGTTTTC
>JAQZBX010077943.1:0-14131 GCA_029593785.1 Cabassous unicinctus
TTCTCTGTGTCTGCTTATCTCCCCCTTGCTGTGAGGTCTTGCCGCATCAGCCCACGGCACCGAGCGAGCGAGCTAGCCTGCCCTCTCATATGGTAAACGGGTGCTCTATCCATTGCGCCACACCCGCTTCCTGCCGTGAGGTTGCTGCATCAGCCCACCTCACCGCTCAGGCCGGCGTGCCCTCACAAGGAGGCCTCGGGACACGAACCCGGGCCTCCCATATGGTAAACCGGGGCTCTATCCACTGAGCCACACCCGCTTCCCCATTATATTCTTTATTGGAACCAAATCCATGACAAAAACAAGTCGTAGGACAGAATGAAAAGCAAGATTCCAGTTTTACATTTTTAAAGTATATACATATAGATCACAGAAAATATCTTGGAAGAGTTATACTAAGTTGTTAAACTATTTACCTCTAGGTATTAGAATGGGGTGAGCTTGGAGTTCCTTCTCAGAGAAGAAGGGAATTTTCTTTTTTTTCTTTTTTGGAAATCATTTTTATTAGTTAGGGTTTTTTTTAAAAGGGAGAAGGTATATGTTTACAGAAAAATCATGCAAAAAATGCAGAGTTCCCATATGCCCCTACACACACACACACACACACACACACACACACAGTTTTCCCTATTATTAACACTTTGCCTTGGTGTGGTACTTTTGTTACAATTGATGAAACAATATTATATAATTATACTATTAATTATTTTCACTTTTCATTTTCTGATTTTTAAAATAAGCCTGCATTGCTTCTTTAAAACTTCAACTATTTTCTTTCTTTCTTTATTCATTAATTTATTTTAATAAACTTTTAATTTTAGAATAATTTTAGATTTACAGAAAAGCTGCAAAGACAGTACAGAGTTCCCATAATACCCCTCACCCAGTTTTCCCATTGTTAACATCTCATATTACCATGGCATATTTGTCAAAACTATAAAACTGATCTTGGTACATTACTATTAACTAAACACAAGACTTTACTTGGATTTCATAGCTTTCCATTAATATTCTCTTTCTGTTCCAAGATCCCCTCCAGAATACCACATCGCATTTATTTGTCATGTCTCCTAGTCTCTTCTGGTCTGTGACAGTTTCTCTGTCTTTCCTTGCTTTTTGTTACCTTGATTCTTGAGGATCCAGTTCTGATTTAGGATTGTAATGGCACCTTCACATATTTTTCTTTTCAGATTAGAAATATAGAATATTACCAGATATAAAGGACAAATACAGATTCAACTTCAGATCTCATGAAAATATTGGAAGGGTCTTGAGGAGTACTGGCTAGGTATCCTGTTGAATGTCCCCATCTGGATTTGTCTGATGTTTTTCTCATGATTAGACTGGGGTTATGGGTTTTGGGAAAGAATACACAGAGATGAAATACCCTTCTCTTCACAACCTATCAGGGATTCTTGGTAGCTACATGACATCCCTGATGCTGTTCATCTTCACCACCTGGTTACGGTGGTGTTTCCACTGTAAAGTTACTATTTTTCCCTTTCCCTACTTTTTCTTTGGAAGTGAGTCATTAAGTCTAGCCCACCCTCAGTGGGGTGGGAGATGGGTTAAAGTCTTCCTTTATTTATTAGTGTTTATTTATATTATTTGGCATTCTTCTATAAGGAAGATTGGTCTCTTCTCTCCTGTTAATGTATTTATTCAATTATTTATTTATATTACTATGTACTCATGTATATTTATTTTATACTTTGGGTTATAACCCAATACTACATTATTTATTTTATTACTCAAATGGTTCCAAATTTGGCCATTAGAAACTTTCAGGCTGGCTCCTGTGTTCCCCCCCACCCCACCCTTTTCAATTTTTTTTTTTTAAATTGGATTTTTTTTTCCTTTTTTTTAAACTTTATTTCAACTTCAAAAAATAAACTAAAGACAAAAGGCAGCTAAACAAATTATGGAAGCATTACTTTAAAAAATCCTGTCCAGGCACACTTATCTTATTTAATCCTAAAAACAAACTCAATTGTTTGTTTTTTCTTTATTACTGAAGTTGTGGGTTTACAGAACAATCATGCATAAAACACAGGATTCCCATATACCACTTTATTATTAACACCTTGCATTGGTGTGGAACATTTGTTTCAATTGATGATAGAACATTTTTATAATTGTACTATTAACTACAGCCTATGGTTTGACTTAGGGTTTACCGTGTAGTGTAGTTACATGGATTTTTTAAAACAATTTTTATCTGTTACCATATACACAATCTAACATTTCCACTTTTATTCACATTTAGATATATATTTCTGTTAATTCCTATGTCCTTTTGCTGTGTCCCCATCCTTTTGTATTTGAGCATTTCATTACTTTCTTGCACTACAAGATCCAGCTTATCTTATATTTCCCCTGCCCCAGCTCTAGAATTAGTCATTTCTCCAAGGATCCCTGCTTCCTTTTATTGAAGAATGGCTTTTAGAAACCAAGTTCTGGACACTAAGTATGCTCCTTCAATTACCTTTTTACTAGATTTGTTGAGCACTAGTGAGTTAATGTACGTGAAATACTTCCTAATATACCGCCTGACATATAGCAAACACTCAATAAATAGAAACAATTATTATTATGCACATTTATAATAAAATTGGGACTTGCAAATACTAAACCAAAAGTATATCCCATTAGTCATGCTAGCAAATCCTAACAGGCCCACAGATCTTTGTATATTTCTGAGGTTCATGACCACATAAGGCCAAGAAATAGACACTCCCCTGCCCTAGTCCCAGAAGTCTGCATTTTTTTTTTTTGGCCGTAAAACATTTTTCATTTCCTAGCATCTACACAGACTCATAAAATCAAAAGACCCATGGAAAAGATCTCTATCTCTTAATTTTTAAGCTTTTAAAGTTTAAATGAAACATTTTGAAGGGCAACAAACAATAAGCCCTCACTTCCATATATAAGTCAAACTCACTTTGGATCTGTAAAGTGCAGTCTTGAATTCCTCCCAAAATAGCTCTTGTTTTGAAATACTGCAATGTCATGGTTAGGGAAATGGCTATTGTCCAAGAGATCTGTAAAAGCCCCTTCGAACAATTCCTGTTGTATCAAACACCATTGCCAATGTTCTTCTTATTGAGTAATGGGTGTGGAGAGTCCCTTTTATGAATTAGATAACCAATAGCAAGGACTACAAGGGGGTGACCTAGAGAGGAGCTCTCTGAGAACATTCTCGCTGTCCTGATTTTGTGATAATCAGGATAGGCTAAACATTCGCTATATTAGAAAACATGCATGTGTCCCAGACCTAGTTTTTCTCCCTAGGTCTGGCTTTTAGAATGCTGGTGATAAACTAAGCCTAATTTATTATATGACCATCCTGTATAGGAAATGACTGTAACTCTAGGTATCTTTGGTCAACCTTAAGAGATATAGCAGGGGGACGAATGTGGCTAAAATGGTTGGGCGTCCATCTCCTATATGGAGGGACCTCCTGGTAAAAATTAAAAAAAGAAAAATATAGAAGGTGCGTGGGCCACCATCAGGCCCCATGAGCAGGTGTACCCCGCCAAGCCCCGTGCGTGGGTGCACTGTCAGGCCCCGCAAGCCATGCAGCAAGATGATGACGTAACAGGAGAGTGACAAAAGGGAGGGCCAAGATGAGACGTGCCAAAAAGACAGGAACTAAGGTGGCCCAGGTGGTAGGATGCCTCTCTCCCACATCAGGGGTTTCGAGGATCGAATCCCAGTGAAGACAGGAGGAGAAGGATGAGAAGAGAGGGCAGGAAACGGACACAGAGAGTTGGACACAAAATGTACACAAAAAACAGCAAAAATGGGGGGTAAAAATGGATAAAAGTAAATAAATAAATAAATAAATAAATCCTTTTAAAAAATGTATAGGGGAGTAAGATATACAATGCTCTTTCATAATTTGTTAACAAATGTTTACAACAATGCAAAGTATTTGTGGTAGGGTGATTTGTGGGAGCCCTGTATGGTGTTATGCATGTTTGTTTTGTAAGTTCACTACGTTTACTGAACGCTTATTGTTTATGTATGTTCATGTATGAATGATACACTTCAATAAATTGTTTAAAAAAAAAAAAAAGAGGACCTTTACTTCAAGCACTCTGACTGGTTAGAGTGGCCACCAGGTATCCTCGAGCACAAGATTCAGATGGGTGTCTTCTGTGAGGAGGACCCTGGAGCTGCTGGACAGGCTTCAGGCCAGAGGAAAAGGGAAAGACTTATGGTGGACTTTCGAGATGCTATCTCGGCTCTGCAGAGTTGTTGGGTGATCACTGCAGAAAACTCACCGTTTTAGGATATATTAAAAGCTTTGTGGGCAACTTTGAGGGTCCAAGGCAAAAGCACTGCAGGAGATACACAAGGAGATAAAAGGAAACAGAAGCTCCCTGGTCTGGCAAGAGTCCTCTGGGGTTTCATTCTCCACGTTCTTCTTCCTAAACATTCTTAGTTTCTACTTGTTTTGTTTTTTGGTGGGTTGTTTTGTTTTGTTTTGTTTTGATACCTACGTTTTGCTCTTACTACCTTAGAATGTGTTATTTTTATTCTTGCTCTGTCCCAGAATCTACATTCTTCTGGGCAGAGCCAGCTGATCACTAGCAGAGGCTGCAACCTCCAAAATCCCCCAGTGCCTCTCAGGACTCAGGTCTGACCCACCTTGGGCTTCTCGCTTTTACTGCTGGCCTGTCCCACCCAGCTGTCTCCTCCACTCACCGTCTCTGTCTCACTGTCCAGAGCAGTTCCTGCCCTTGGATTACAGCCCTCAGGGACCATGTAGCTTTATACAAATGTCCTCCAGGCCCTGGAAAATATAACCCAAGTTCCTTGAGAAAATAGGTTTTAAGAAGCAAAATAACCAAAGGTACTTTTTGAGAATACAGCAAGACCTCAAAATTCCAGTGGGGAGTGTCCTCCTTCTCCTCAGGACAAGGTATGAGAGGCCCCAGGTCAACAGAAGAGGCATACTCCTTACTTTCTGACTTTGGGATATAACTATCAATTAAACTTCAGAATTTATTAATAAGTGGCCAAGGGGCCAGGTGCTTCAAACCCAGGAGGTCAACACTGGAAGTGGGCATATAGTTGGATTCATCATCATTACAAAAAGAGCATTAGTTTGAGAGTCATTATGCTAGTTTCTGATCCATCCTTCACCAGCTGAGAAACTAGACAAATCTAGATCATAAGCCTTAACGTCTGCAAAATGGTAACCCAATGATACAAGATCTGTAATTTACTTTTAAATGCCTCAGCATAATTGGTGTGCTATTATATATGACAATTAATTTGAGCTTCATCTCTAGGGGTAGTCAGCTAAAGTACTATCTAGAATGTATAGTCCAGGGGGATGGGAGAGTGCCTGCCAGCAGTATATCAGCAAGGGGGCCTCACCCCTTCTCAATTAATAATCATTACTTCACCATTTAGAAAACTGAAAGTTAGAAATGGGTTTTCCATGGTGAAATTAAAGTTATTCAAGAAATCTTGGTTAGTTAAAATAGTTGAGAAACATGTGCATAAAGAAAGGATAAGAACACTCTGATGTCTGAACACTGCACCCCTTAGTGATGTTGTCTGAGTCTCAATCCCTAATCAGTCCTTGTCTCCACCACTGGTTTAGGAGGATTTCTTTTAGACTGATGCTTCCTAACAGACACAGAATCCTACCCCAGGTAAAGCTTTTACTCAAGATGTGGTCAGAATACCTAAAAGGAAATAGAGCTGGGACTTCATCAGATCTACCAAATAACATATGAAATATTCTGTGCCTGCTGTGTTAATGAATTTGTCTAAATAATATCTGCATCCGTGGCAGAATTTGGTCTGAGGCTTGCATTCATTACAACTTGATGGCAAAGTTGTGGAAGTGTAGCTAACTATCATCACTTCAAACATCCTGGCTGATGATAATTTCCAAAAAGAACCTGACAATTGGACATGATCAAATTGGCTTAAGTAAATTCTCAATTTTCATACTTCATACCCCACAGAGTTGTTGAGAAGTTACATGTGACAACACTTTGTAAACTCTAAAATTCAGTGCAAACTTCAGAAATGTTTTTCATTTCTATAAGTGAAGTTTCCCTAGGACTCACCAGACTGGATTCCATTTGCACAAATGGAATCACATTATTGGTAAGACTCCCATGTTTTTCTGATTCTATCTTTTACCAGAGTCTAGCTCCCTGAAAAGAAAGCCCTAAGTAGAATTTCTTGACAATCCACCATGGGTCTCACATGTGTGCACATTCACTGCAGGTGGTTACCTTTGCCACGAAGAGCTCCTATTTCCAGGTACCACCAGGCCCCTCCCACTGATGCTCTAGAGTAGTGGTCTTCAGAAGAGGGGGCTCACACCATGGGGAATGCAGGGCAAACCTTTCGGGGGGGGGTGAAGAAAATATTACAACTTTTTGTTTAATTTTTATTTCAAATTTTTAAATTTTTACTTTGTATATGTTTTATAAAGTACATTATCTATTAATACAAGAGAGGGCTTAGCCGTTTTTAACAGGGATGTCAATCAAAAGCATATGGAAACCACTGGTTTAGCACATCTATCACATAGAGGGGATTATGCCATTCTCCCGCTTGTACAACACACTCTGCTGAAGGCTATGGAAGTAGTGATCTTGTGCTCAAATGATATACAGATTCTTTAGTGGAACAACATTTAAGTACAGCCCCTTATCCCTCCCCAGATTGTACAGGACTCAAACTTGATTCCAGAGAAATGACCAAGAGAGAGTACCTCCTCTGACAGGCATGTTATTAGACACAGAATCCTCTGTGTCTACCCCACCCTCTGGTAATTAGAACTTCTCCTGGCTGAGTCCACCCCTGTTAAGATGAGTTCTGTCCAGAAACCTCTCTGGACCTCATGCCAATGCCACTCTGTGCACTGATGGGACAGGCCCACCAATTCATCACAGACATATGGCAGACACTCAGCAGACATGCAGAGACATGTCTGGATCTTAGTGATGGAGACAATTCACGTTGAGAACACTCCTGGCTACATCACTGCTGACAAAGGAAAGAAATATTAACTCTGCATTGCTAAGTCATGTAATCACTTGCAAGGCAATGCTTTAGCTGTACCTGGGAAAACCTCCTAATGCTTTACTGTCCACTGAAAGTGGGCACATAACTCAGGTGTCTGAATATGTAATGAATACCCTGGAAAAATGTGAAGTTAACTTTATAGTATTTTATATACTATATAAAGTACTTTTGACTGTGCAATAGATTGTGTGAATTGATTGTGTATTGAAGAAGTAAATGCACAATTTTAAATGTAGAATATCCCTTGGCAAGATTATGAGCATTTTAACTGTGAATTTTATTATTCATTTAGCCCCCAATTTTTTCTATGGAAACAATTTCCCCAAATTATGAAGGAAGGGTAAGGAAAATAAAATTTAATATATAAATATTCATTTTACACAAGCCTTTTCATGAAAGGCTCTTCCCAATCTTGTGCAAGACTACTTTTTAAGCCTCATCTCCAAATATTCACTCTCCCCACCATCGTTCCCCTTATACTCTTATAATTGCTTCCTTAACATGGTGGGAACCAGTTCTCAGGAATGCCCATTTCTCCATCCAACTGGGAACTCTTTAGTCCCTCTTCAAAGCTCAGGTCAAATGATATCTCTTGCTTATACTCTACACCCTGACTGAATTAGCTGCAACCTCATCTACCCTCCCATTGCACTTTGTACTTACTTCTCATATAGGCTTAATAACATGGTTTTCTATTTCTCTGACTCTCTCATCCACGTTTTTGTGCACAATCATAGTCACTATGTATTGTAGGTATTTAATTAATGTATGTTGAATCGAATTGGTGTTATTTGCAGGACACTGCACTGAATTCCTTGGTCTTGTACCCCAAGACCTGTCTAGATATCTCTCGAAATCCCACAGTTAGAATGATGATCATAGCGTATGAGTGGATCCTGGGACATTCCCTCAGAAGGCAGGCCTCATGGCAGACTGTAGGAGCAGCTTCCAGGCATCCATGAGCAGAAAACAGTCTCAGAGACCCAGGTGAACCAGGTAGGTGAACTGGCATCTGTCCCCAGTTCCACACACAGTCTTCAGCTGTGAGCATGATTGTGCCAGGCTCCTTGGGGAATACGAGAGCAACCATAGGTACTTTTGTCAGAGGTGCTTCCAATAGCTTGGGGATTCAGGCTTACTCATGTGAAACAACCACAAAGTATCTGAACAAGTAGTAAATGATGATGAAAAGTAGTATTACTTTTGGAACTCAGAGCAGGTTACAACAACAGAGAGCTGGGGGACTGAGCAAAGGCTTTAAGAAGGACTCGGGTGTGAATCAGGTGTGAAGCAGGGGCCGAGTTCCCAGGTAGAGTTCCTCTGGTTCCCCCAGTTCTTTACTGTGTGAAGTCAGTCATGTAAGGTGGTTTCTTCTGTCCAGTTTAGGGTGGAAGCAGAGCAGTTGGACTAGAGGCTGGTAAATGATTTATTTGCCTACTGATATCCCACAGGTCTGGGATCAAAGCAGAAATCCTCCTAAATAAAACAAGGCCACACAGGGAGGCCACCAGACAGTCATCCTTTTGCATCACTATAGCCTGGGTCTTTACTGACCACTCCTGAGCACCTTCCTGTACCCCAGGGCAACTAGGTGTGTTAGCTTTATGCACATAGTTTCTAAGCCTCACAAGACCTGACAAAGCAGGTACTACAGAGAAAAGCAGAGCCCAGAAAGGTTAGGCAACTTTCCCCAGGCACTGAGCTGAGCTAGTGGGCAGTAGGACTGGAATTTGAATCCAGATCTAACTGACCTCAATCCCAAGCTCACCACCATCCCACCTGCCTCCCTCATAGGAACCAATCCTCTAAATCCTCCAAAGGGAAAAAACGGCTACTGCTTTGCTCTGTTGAGAACAATATTGTGAACAATAATGCCAGTGTTGTGGGCCTGTCCCTGGAATTAATTCAAAAGACAAATGAGAGCCTTGCCTACAAAAATGAAATACATTCTGGTGCTGAGGTCAACAGTATATAATACTCTTGAGTCATGATGTAGTAACTTTATATATCAAATTTTGGAACTTTCTGATCAGTTAAACTTTTATTTAAAAGTGGAAAAGAAAAAAAAAAAAAAAAACACCTTTCCATCTAGGATAGCACTTGTCACATTCACCCCTATCTAGTACTCACACTGCGCATTTTCTCACCCTCTTCACCACAGTGCACTGGCCATGCTGGATACCTGAGGTTGTCCTGGACACAGGCTTTAACAGAGCTGGAAAGGTTCAAAGCATAGCTAAAAATATCACAGGGATGGAAGGGCCTTCCATAAGAGAACAACTAATAATATCAGGTCTATGGTTTAGAAAAAGGGAACATGACCCAAATCTATCACACAATAAAAAATTATATTGGCTGACCCTAAGCTTCTTTTCACTAAGCCCCAGAGAGCTGGAAGCTCAACAGGTGACTCAACAGTACTTGAGTTAGGGGAAAGATGGCTGAGAGGGCTGAGGGTGGCTCCCAGTCTCCCCTGAGTGACAGGATTGATGATGATGCTTTGGGCAAGACAGGGAGTTCAGGAAGAGAAACAGGTTTGGAATGGGGAAGAGGATGAGATCATTTCAGGTGTGAAGAATGAAAGTGCCTGTGGAAAATTCAGGAGAAGACACAGACAAGGCAGGAGAAATCTCAGGAAAAGTAACCAGAGCTAGAAATATGAATTAAATACAAATTTAATCAGCACATAGCTATAGAGAAGCCATTGACAAGCATAAGATCATCCAGAGAAAGGGGGAAAGTTAAAGGTTTGTCCCTTCTGGTTTGGGATATTCCCTTATGGGGAACATTTGAGTGAATAAAACATTTGATTTGTTTACCTAGCAGGTATTAAACATAGAACACTTCTGAACATTTAACCTCTACAACATTTTTAGCTCCAAGAATTTTACAGAACAAAAATTAAAATCTATTTTTATAAATACATGCATTTTAATAGTCTGGTTTTCTAAATAGAAGTCTGTTATTGTTACTTTAAAAAAAAAAACAAATTTAACAAGAAGAGACTAAAGAAATTTGCAGATGCCAAATGATTTATGAACTTATTGCTCAGGAAGTAGTCATTTGAGAATGACACAAAGGAAAATCTTTCTACTCACCCCTAAAGTGTCCCTTGGAAACCTTATCAAAAGTGTACCAATGGGGAGTGGGTGTAGCTCAGTGGTTGACTGCCTGCTTCCCATGTACGAGGTCCTGGGTTCAATCCCTGGTACCTCTTATAAAAAAAAATTTTTTTTAATTAAAAAAAAAAAGTATAGCCTTCTCTAGTTTCTTAAAAGCATGAGGAATGAAAGAAAAAAATAGATAAATATGGGACCACCTCAAAATTAAACACTTTAGTTCTTCAAAAAATTGTCAAGAAAGTAAAAAGGCAGCCTACTCAATGGGAGAAAATATTTGGAAACCACATATCTGATAAGGGTTTGATAACCATGCTAAATAAAGAGATCATACAACCAATTAATAAAGAGATCATACAGCCCAATTAAAAAATGGGCAAAAGACTTTAATAGACAGTTTTCCAAAGAGAAAAAACAACTGACCAAAAAGCATATGAAAAATCATCACAAGCTATTAAGGAAATGCAGATCAAAACTACAATGAGATACCATTTCAAACCATATAGAATGGCCACTATTTGAAAACAAAAAACAAAAAAACAGCAAATTACAAGTACTGGAGAAATAGGAACACTTCTTCACTGTTGGTGGGAATGTAGAAAGGTACAGCCTCTGTGGAAGATAGTTTGGCAGTGCCTCAAGAAGCTGAATATAGAACTGCTGTATGATCCAGCAATCCCTTTACTAGGGATATATTCAGAAGAATGAAACTAAGGATATGAGCTGACATTTGCACACTGATATTCATAGCAGAATTATTCACAATTGCTAAAATATGGAACCAGTCCAAGTATCTATCAGCCAATGAATGGATAAACAAAATACACACAATGGAATACTATTCAGCTGTAAGAAGAAATGAAATCAGGATGCATAAGACAACATGGATGAAACTTGAGGATATTATGTTGAATGAAATAAGCCAGGCACAGAAAACAAATATTGCATGGTCTCACTAACATGAACTACATACGATGAGTAAACTCACGGAGGTAAACTCTAGAATATAGGTTACCAGGAAATAGAAGGTGGGTTGGGAATGAGAGCTGATGCTTAATGTATGTAGCATTATTAATAAGGTTTATTGTAAAAGTGTGGAAATGAATAGAGCTGAGGGTAACACATAATGAGTATAATAAACACTGCTGATTTGTAAATGTCATTATGGCTAAAAGGGGTAGTCTGTGGGCATAAATGTCAATTGAAAGGAAGCCATAGAATAATCTAGGGAATGTATAACTGATTTTGGTGGTGGATGAAGACTGGTTAATATTATAAGAATGTTCTTTTACAAAGTGTTAAGACTATGGTGATAGACGGGAAATTACAACTAATATAATTTATAGATGATAGTTAACAGTAATATTGTAATTTTGCAGCAATGGCAAAGAAGATGTTATACTAATTCTAAGGGACAACAGGGGTGTATAAGGGGGTATGGGATTTTTCCTTTTGGAGTAATGAAAACGTCCTAAGATTGAAGTGATGATAGCACAACTCTGTGATGAAAATAAGAGCCGCTGAGCATACACTTTGAATGGATTATACAAAGCTTGGGGCTGTATAACACAATGAATCCTGTGATAGAAGATGGACTGTGGTTAACAGAACAAATATGAGAATGTTCTCTCACGAACGATAACAAATATATAATACTAAACAGTGTGATAATAATTGGGTGGGATGGGGGAAAAATACACCATATGTAAGATATGGGCTATAGCTAGTAGTAATAATTGGCGCTGTTCTTTCATAGTTTCTAACAAATGTTTCACAACAATGCAAGGCATTGGTGGTGTGGTGATGTATGGGAGCCCTGTATGATGATATGAATGCTTGTTTTGTAAGTACACAACTTTTACTATACATTTATTGTTTATGTATGTTCATGTTTGAATGATATACTTAATAAAATTTCATTTTTTTTAAAAAAAGTGTATCCTTCTCTAGAGGATATGACACCAAGCCATGCTGCCAATAAGGATTCCTCTTCCCAGGAATCTGCCCCCTCTTGTAATTAGTTCTCTTCTAATCTATTTAGGTCCCCTAATTTGTTTTAATAGTTAAACATGTAGCATTGAGGAATACTACAATGGTGACTAGTAAGAACATGATGACCATTTATTTGTGTGACAAGCCTGTATCAGGCACCATCCCAGGAGCCACGAGCTCCCTGTGAGGCTGGCATTATCATCTCCATTTTACAAATGAGGACACTGAAGCTCACTTAAGTTAAGCAAATTGCCCAAGGTCGCGTTGTCAGTAGCAGAAGAGCAGAATTCAGTCCCAGATCTGTCTTTCACCGGGCTCCTGCATGCTCTTTTTACTACTTCACTAGCTCTAAGTTCTGCCTTTTGTAACTAAGTTATAAAAACAGTATAGACTAACATTGTTACGATGATTAATAAATTATTGGGTTGAGCCACATGAAACTGCCAATATTTGACCATTGTGACCTACAAAAATGGGCTTTTCATATGGTTCGACCTAATAAAAGCATGCATACTTGTATTTTATTTTATTCTATTTTTTAAAAAGATTTATTTTTTTAATCCCCCCCTCCCCCTCATCGTTTACGGTCACTGTCTGCTCTCTGTGTACATTTGCTCTGTGTGCTCTGTGTCTGCTCTGTCTTCTCTTTAGAAAACACCGGGAACCAATCCTGGAACCTCCCATGTGGGAGAGAGGTGTTCAATCACTTGTGCCACCTCAGCTCCCTGGTTTGTTGTGTCTCTGTCTTTCTTCTTTGTGTCTCTTTGTTGCATCACCTTGTTGCATCAGCTTGCCACATATGCCAGTCGCACCAGCTCGCCTTCTCCAGGAGGCACCAGGAACTGAACCTGGGAACTCCCTTGTGGTATGCGGGAGCCCAATCACTTGAGCCACATCTGCTTCCCCATACTGATATTTTAAATGAATGTCTGGAGCAGCAGAGAAAATTCCTAAAGTGATTCCATACCCAAAAGGAACTATAAAGGAAAACCAGAAAGTATTTCCTCCAGTTCTTTAACAGTGGATATATTTATAGCTAAAAAGAGAAAGTAAATTACATGAGTTTGCAAGATCAAGGGAATTAAGAATTTGTTGTGAAAGACAACGATCTGTTAGTTTAAGTGAAGTCTTATGTGTTGATTATAGATTTGACCACCAAGAGTACTATGAGACACAAGCTAAAGAAACACACACATGTAAAATTCAAATGGGCGATAAAGCAAAACATGCTTTCATTTACATGCAAGCACTAAGCAAATTTAAAATATTCAGTAGAACATCTTTTTGGAAAATCACAAGACTGAACCATTGAAAGATAAGGAGAATCCTATCAATGAGGCATAAAATATTGGCTGAAAAGAAACAAAAGCCATTTAAACTTAACTTGTTTGTTTTATCGTGGGTGAAACTGAGGTTAGTTGGTAATGAAACTCAGATTGCTTACTCTCAGTCCAGGGCTCTTTAAAATATATCAGAATTACATGCTATTTGATTGCAATATTTTCCTAATATATTGCAACTGGGCTATTTGCGGATGTAAAAAAAAAAATCATGAGGTATAATTTTTATCTTATAGTAAAATAAGTTTGTTAAAAGCAAATATATTAGGGAAGCGGGTGTGGCTCAATCGATAGAGCTCCCGTTTACCATATGGGAGGCCCCGGGTTCGCTTCCCGGGGCCTCCTTGTGAGGGCAGGCCGGCCTGCACGGCCCGGTGGGCTGATGCAGCAAGACCTCACAACAGGAAGCGGGTGTGGCTCAATCAATAGAGCCCCCGTTTACCATGTGTGAGGCCCTGGGTTCGCTTCCCGGGGCCTCCTTGTGAGGGCAGGCCAGCCCGCGTGGCGCAGTGGGCTGATGCAGCGGGACCTCACAGCAAGGGGGAGATAAGCAGACACGGAGAAAACACACACAGCGAATGGACACAGCAAGCACAAGCAGCAAGGCGGGGATAAATA
>JAQZBX010077944.1:0-14186 GCA_029593785.1 Cabassous unicinctus
AAAAAAAAAAAAAAAATCCCTAGAGTGTTTCAACAGCAGATTAAAGCTGGCAGAAGAAAGAATCAGTGAACTTGAACCAATTCTGCTCAAACTCATCAAAAAAACTGAAGAGGAGGAAAGACTTTCTTATTCACTCTATAAGGCCAACATCTCCCTAATGAGAAAGGTAGTAAAGAAACTGCAAGAAAAGAGTATCACAGATCAATATCCCTTATGAATATAGATTCAAAAAGTCCTCAATAAAACACTAGCAAAATAAATCCAACATCATATTAAAAGAATTATATATCATGCTCAAGTAGGGTTTATCCCATTATGCAAGGGTGGTTTGACATAAGGAAATCAGTTAATGTAATAAACCACATTAAAAGAACAAAGCGGAAAATCATATAATCATCTCAATTGATACAGAAAAGGTTTTTGAGAAAATACAGCACTGCTTCTTGATGAAAACTCCTAGAAAACTAGTAATAGAAGGAAACTTCCTCAAAATGATAAAGGACATATATGAAAAATAACCATAATTATTGGTGAAAGATCAGGAACAAGACAAGGAAGCCCACTGTCCCCATTATTATTCAACATTGTATTGGAAGTTATAGCCAGAGCAATTAGGCAAGAAAAAGAAATAAAAAACATCCAAATTGGTAAGGAAGAAGTAAAACTTTCTCTAATTGTAGAGGACATGATCCTATATATAGAAAATCCCAAAAAAATCCACAACAAAGATACTAGAGCAAATAAATTCAGCAAAGTGGCAAACTACAAGATCAACATTCAAAAATCAGTAGTGTTTCTAAATACTAGTAATGAGCAATCAGAAGAGGATATCAAAAAAATTTTCCATTTACACTAGAAACTAAAAGAATCAAATATCTAGTAATAAATTTAATAAAGGCTATAAAGGACTTTTACACAGAAAAAAACTGAACAAAACAACAAACATTGCTGAAAGAAATCAAAGACAACCTAAATAAACAGAAGGAAATTCTGTAGCCATGGAATGGAAGATTAAATATTGTTAAAATATCAATGCTACACAAAGTGATTTACAGATTCAATGCCCTTCCGATCAAAATTCCAACAGCTTTCTTGGCAGAAATGGAAAAGTTAATCATCAAATTTATATGGAAGGAAGTGGGAATAGGAAATGGGAAGTTAAGACTTAAAATGTACAGGATTCCTATTTAGAATGATGGAAATAATTTGGTAATGAATGATGGTGATAGTAGAACAGTATTGTGAATGCAATTAACAGCACTGAAATATATATCTGAATATGATTAAAAGGGGGAAATGTTAAATTGTATATATGGTAACAAAATAAAAAAAATTTTTTTAAATCCATGGAACTACACTGCACAAACATTAACCCTAAGTTGAACCATGAACTTTAATAGTACAATTATAAAAATATGCTATCATCAATTGTAGCAATGTTCCACACCAATGCAAAGTGTTGGTGGTGGAGAGATATATGGGAAACATGCTTTACATAAATGATTTTTCTGTAAACCCACAACTTATCCAATATAGAAAAAATATATATGGAAGGGTAGAGGTCCCTGAATAGCCAAAGACATCTTGAAAAATAAGAACAAAGTTGAAGACTCATCTTTCTCAATTTTAAAACCTATTATTACCATAATTAAAAGTGCTTGGTACTGTCAGAAGCAGAGACATATAAACCAATGGAATCAAATTAACAGTTGAGAAATAAACCCTCACATCTATGGCCAATTGATTTTTGACAAGAGTGCCAAGTCCACTCAACGGGAAAAGAAGAGTCTCTTCAACAAATGATGTTGGGAAAACTGGTTATCAATATGCAAAAGAATGAAGGTGAACTCCTCCCTCACACCATATATTTTAAAATGGATCAAAGACCCAAATATAAGAACCAAAACTATAAAATTTCAAAAGAAAACATAGGGTAGTAACTTCAGGACTTAGTGTTAGACAATAGTTTCTTAGACTTTACACCCAAAGATGAGCAACAAAAGAAAAAAATAGTCAAATGAGACTTCATCACAATTAAAAGCTTTTATTCATCAAAGGGCTTCATTGTAAAAGTAAAAAGACAACCTACACAGTGGTAACGTTTAATATCCAGAATAAATAAAGAAATCCTACAATTCAAAAACAAAAGACAAACAACCTAATTGAAAAATGGGCAAAAGGTTTGAATGGAAATTTCTTCAAAATAGATATACAAAATTTCTTTTAAGGCCAATAAGCCCAGGAAAAGATGCTCAATATCAATAGCCATTAGGGAAATGCAAATAAAAATGACAATGATATACCATTTCATCCCTGTGCGAATGGCTTCAATTAAAAAGCCAGAAAATAACAGGTGTTGGAGAGGATGTGGAGAAATATGAACACTTGCTCATTGTTAGTGGGAATGTAAAATGGTGTAGCCACTGTGGAAAACAGTTTGGTGGTTCCTCAGAAAGTTAAATGTAGAATTACAATATGACCCTGAAATCCTATTCTAGCTATATAATCCAAAAGAATTGAAAGCAGGCACTTGAACAGATATTTGCACACCAATGTTCATAGCGGCATTAACAATTGTCAAAAGGTGGAAGCAACCCAGGTGTCCATCAACAGATAAATGTGTAAACAAAATTTTGCGTATATATACAATGAAATATTATTCAGCCATAAAAAGGAATGAAGCTCTGATACATATGAGAACATGGCTGGACCTTGAAGACATCATGTTGAGTGAAATAAACCAAACACAAAAAACAAATATTTTATGATTTCACTGATATGAAATAATTAGAAAAAAATTCATATAGTCAGAAACTAGAATACAGGTGTATCAGTTTGGCATTATTTATGAATTCCAAAAATTTAGATATTGGATTATGCTTAAACTGGTCTGTTCCTCTGGGTGTGATTAAGTTATGATTAGTGCATTGATTGGGCCACGTCAGTAGGACATTGAGTCCCTGCCCCTTGATGGGTAGGGACTCAGAGATAAAACTACATGACAGAGCAGAGGAGTTAGTTGGAGTTTTGGTGTTGGAGTTCTGATGCAGAGTTTTAATGCTGGAGCCCAGGGAAGTAAGCACACAGAGGAGCTTGGTTGTGAGGAAGGAGAGAAGGCTCCAGGAAAAGAGAGGAGCCATTTGCTTGATAGTCTACAGCTGGCCTTGTGGAGAGAGGCAAAGCCTAGAAAGCCTCCTAGTCTAGGAGCTGAGCCTGGAGACAAGCAAGCCCCAGGAAGAGAGGAACCTAGGAAGCCTGAACCCTCGCAGACATTGGCAGCCATCTTGCTCCAACATGTGGCAATAAACTTTGGTGAGGGAAGTAACTTATACTTTATGGCTTGGTAACTGTGGGCTTCTACCACAAATGAAAACCCTTTATAAAAACCAACTGATTATTGGTATTTTGCATCAGCACTACTTGGCTGACTAATACAACAGGTTACCAGGAGCTAAGGGTAGGGGTAGGGAATGGGGAGTTAATGCTTAATTGGTAAGGAGTTTCTGTTTGGGGTGATGGAAAAGTTTTGGTTATGGAAGGTAATGGTGGTAGTGCAGCATAGTAAATGTTCATAACACCACTGAATTATATATTTGAATGTGGTTAAAAGGGGAAATGTTAGTTATATATAGGTTAGTAGAATAAAAATTTTAAAAAATCATAGCACTGTACAACACAGTGAACTCTAAAGTAAACTATGGACTATGTTGTTAATAGTATAATTATAATAAAATCGTTTCACCAATTGTAAGAGAGATAACACAGTAATGCAAATTGTTAATAATAGGAAAAACTGTGTATTGAGGGGGATATATGGAAACTCTGTATTTTCTGCTTGATTTTCTGAAAACCTTCATCCTCTCTAATTAAAAATAAATAGAAATAATTTAATAAATAAAAAGTAAAAGCAGATTGCTGAATGAGAGTTTCTGATTCAGTAAGTCTGAGTGAGACCTGAGAATATGCATTTCTAATAAGTTCAGGAAAGGCTGATGCTGATGGGGGTGGGGGGAGCACACTGTAGAACCACTGGTGTAAGCAATCCCAAACTGCCACATTGAGAGTTACTGTAAGACTTCATTGATTTTTAAGAGGCATCTTGATTTCAGATATATTAAAATGTGGAAAATACACATCTTTAAATTGATGAAATATAGCAAAATATCATTTTCCCTTTAACTTGAGCTATAATTTTCATTCTAATTGTCCATTGACTCATATTTAATCTATTCATTCACTTATTCTTATTCAAAATAATATTCTCTGCTTGTTCCAAAGATAAATTGAAATAGCTTCTATTGTTTTAGCTGAAGTTTCTTATTCTTAATGTTTTAGTCAAGAAATTGTGTGTGCATGTGTGTGCGAGAGAGAGCACACTTGTCTTATTTGCCAGAGCTGCCATCACGAATACTAAGAACTGGTTTTGGCTTAAGAACAGGAATTTATTGGCTCATGGCTTTGAGGATAGAAGAAGACATCTGCAAGGCTTACATTCAAAATCCTGCTGTCAGCAACACAGTTGAATTCTACCAATAATTCTGGAAAGAAGTAACACCAATCCTTCTTAAAACCTTCCCAAAAATAGAAGTAGAGAGAACATTGCCTAACTCATTCTATGACACAAAATCACACTAATACCAAAGCCACATAAAAAAGCCACAAGAAAAGAAAACTACAGGCCAATCTCTTTAATGAACCTGGATCCTAAAATCCTCAACAAAATACTTGCTAATCATATTCAACATCACATCAAACAAATTATACATCATGATCAAGTGTTTTTCATCCATGATATGCAAGGATGGTTCAACATAAGAAAAATCAATCAATGTAACACACCATACTTACAGATAGAAAGAAAGAAATCATATGATCATCTCTATTGATGCAGAAACAAGATTTGACAAAATGCAGCAAACTTTCTTGATAAAAGCACTTCAAAAAATAGGAATAGAAGGAAACTTCCTCAACATGAAAAAGTGTATATATGAACAGCTAACATCATATTCAATGGTGAAATGCTTTAGGCTTTCCCTCTAAAATCTAGAACAAGACAAGGATGCCCACTGTCACCATTCTTATTCAACATTGTGTTAGAAGTACTTGCTTGAGCACTTAGGCAGGAAAAAGACAGAAAAGGAATCCAAATTGGAAAAGAATAATTAAAATTTCACTATTTGAAGATGACATCATTCTATACATAAATAGCACTGAAAAATCTACAACAAAGCTTCTAGAGGTGATAAACAAGTTCAGTAAAGTGGCAGGATATAAGATCAACATGCAAAAATCAGTAGCATTTCTGTACAGTAATAATGAGCAACCTGAGAAGGAAATCAAGAAAAAAATTCCATTTACAATAGAATCAAATACTAAAAGAATTAAATACCTAGGAATAAAGTTAAATAAAGATGTAAAGGATTTGTAATAGAAAACTGCACAACATTGTTAAGGGAAATCAAAGAAGACCTAAATAAATGGAAGAATATTCCATGTTCATGGATTGGAAGTCTAAACATCATTAAGATGTCTGTCCTACTCAAATTGATTTACAGACTTAATGAATTCCAATAAAAATTACAACAGCATTTTTTACTGAATTGGAAAAGCTAATTATGAAACTTATTTGGAAGGGCAAGGGGTCCTGAAGAGCCAAAAAATATTGAAAAAGAAAAATGAAATGGGAGGAATGATGCTACCTGACTTTAAAGCATACTACAAAGCGACAGTAGTCAAAACTGCATGATTTTGACACAAGAATAGACATACTGACCAATGGAACTAAATTGAGAGTTCTGAAGTAGATCATCACATATATGGTCCACAGATATTAGACAAGGCCCCCATGCCCTCTCAACTGGGACAGAATGGCCTCTTCAACAAATGGGGCTGGAAGAACTAGATATCCATATCCAAAAGAATGAGAGAGGATTACCATCTCATGTCCTATACAAAAACTAACTCAAGATGGATCAAAGATATAAATAAAAGAGCTAAGATCATAAAGCTCTTAGCAGATAATGAAGGGAAGCATCTACGAGATCTTGCAATAGGAAACTTTGAACCCAAAGAGTGAGCAACAAAAGAAAAAAATGGTAAGTGGGACCTCCTCAAAATTAAGAACTTTGCACTTCAAAGGAGTTTGTCAAGAAAATGAAAAGGTAGTCTACTCAATGGGAGAAAATATTTGGTAACCATTTATCTGATAAGGACCTAACATCCAGTATAGATAAAGAAATCCTGCATCTTGAAAAGAAAATGACAAACAACCCACTCTAAAAATGGGCAAAAGACACACTTTTCCAAAGAGGAAATACAAATGACTAAAAAGGACATGAAAAGATGCTCAACATCACTAACTATTAGGGAAATGCAAATCAAGACAACAATGAGACATGTTACTCCTATTAGCCTGGTAGATATTTTTAAAGAGAGAGAGAGAGAGAGAGAGAGAGAGAGAGAGAGAGAGAACAAGTGTTGGAGAAGATGTGGAGGAAAGGGAATCCTCATCCACTGCTGGTAGGAATGTAGAATGGTGCAGCCATTGTGGAGGACAGATTGGCAATTCCTCAGGAAGCTAACTATAGAACTGCCATATGATCCAGCAATCCCACCCCCTTTCAATACAGAAGTATTGAATGCAGGGACATGAAGAGATCTATTTACACCAGTGTTCATAGTAGCATTATTCACTATTGCCAAAAGTTGGAAGCAACCTAAGTGTCTATCAACAGATGAATGGATAGGCAAATTGTGGTATATACATACAATGGAATATTGCTCATCTGTAAGAAGGAATGGAGTATTGATACGCAGTACAACATGGATGAATCTTGAAGACTTTATGTTGAATGAAGCAAGCCAGTCACTAAAGGACAAATATTATATGACCTCACTGATATGACTAGCAAATTGAGCAGACTCACAGAGCTAGAGTCTGGAAGATAGGTTATCAGGAGACAGAAAAGGAGTAAAGTGTGATAAGCAGATGCTCCATATGGGCAAAACCTATGATAAGGTTAAAGGGGTGGTTTGGCAGTGGCTGGGGGTGATAGTGGTGCAGGGATGTTAGTGGGGTCGACAGTGCTGGAATGTAAGGGTACCAGGGTGGGGGGGGGTTGGGTTGGACTATCCATGGAACTGAAGGGAGGGCTGGAGGAAGGAACAAGTGAACTCTGGGGACTTGTAGGTCTGTGGTTGAATCTACAATGGTGGGAATGTTCTTTTAGGAAATATGGCAAGTGAGGGGTATTGGTGTAGGGCATCAGGGGTGGGAGGATAAGGTGGGAAAAGGTGTACCTGGGGCATGCTTCTGTGGAATATGAAAGAGTTCATCTTGTCATAGGGTGTTATCTCAGTGGGTGGAGACCCACACAATAAACTCCCATCCTGAGGAGTGTTGCTAGGTTCTCAAATAGAAGAGCAAGAGTCTCTTGAGAACATAGGCAATGCCTAACAAAAGAAGACAGACCAATATGTCAAGCTCTCAATATTAATGCATGTAACTATGAAACTTATTCTTCAAAAATTGCAACCTAGGGGTTACCATGGGTTCCAGGGGGAGGGAAGAATGAATGGAGCATGGGGCATTTTTAGGGCATTGGGATTGTTCTGCATGATCCTGCAATGTTGGATACAGGCCATTATGTATTTTGTTAGAACTTATAAAAAATGTACAGTACAGAATGTGAAACATAATGTAAACCATTGACAATGGTTAGTGATAATACTTCAATATTTATTCATCAACTGTAACAAACGTACTGTACTCATGTAAGATGTTATTAATAGTGGTAAATGTGAGAAGGGAAGGGTGGGGTATAAGGAATCCCCTATATTTTCTATGTGACTTTTCTGTTACCTAAAGCTTCTCTGAAAATAAAGCAAAAAAAAAAAAAAAAAAAAAAAAAACACTTGGGGAAGATACAGAAGAAATTGTCACTGTATATAAAAGATAACAGATCTTATAGGAATGAAAGACAATGCAAAAATATTTTTTATTTTTAAAATTATATGTATATTTTCATATTATTTTTTATTTTTTTAATTTTGTATTTTGTATTGTTTTATTAATTTATTTTTTACTTTGTTTTGGGGGAGGTTTTGGATTGCAGAAGAGTCACAACTGTGGCAGGGGAGGATCACTGGTGCAGGGTATTGGAGGTGGGTGTTGTGTGGGGAGTGGTGCACCTGGGGCATGCCTCTATGAAATATGAATGTGTTCATGTGGTCATGGGGAGTTGTCTTGGTGCATGGAGACCCACATAATAACCAAGAGAATATTGAATTCCCATCCTGGAGAGTCCTGCTACATTCTCTAATAGAGTGGCAAGAATCTCTAGAGTACACGGGCAGTGCCTATCGAAGGAGGACAGACCAATATGCCAGGCCCTAGATATTGATGCTTGTACTTATGAACTTTGTTCTTGTGAAATTGTAGCCTAGTATTATATATTGCCTAAGAGTTACCTCCTGAAAGCTTCCTTGTTGCTTTAATGTGGCCTCTCTCTAAGCCAAACTCAGCATATAAACTCACTACCTTCCCCTCATGGGACATGACACCCAGGGATGAGCCTCTTTGGTACCAAGGGATTATTATCAAGTGCCAACTAGCAATGCATTTGGAAAAATACCTTGACCAAAAGGGAGAAATACTAAACACAAATGAGTTTTTAAGGCTAAGAGATTTCAAAGTGAGTCAGGAGGTCATTCCAGATGTTACACTTATGCATGTCTTAGGAGGATCTCACTGACTGCCACAGTAAACGATGCCTCAAGCAGGGGGACTCCTGAGGGCTCTAGAGACATCTGGACATGATAGGCAAGGCAGACAACCCCAGGAATTCAGCACCCTGTCAATGGGCCTTACTTTGGAATATATGATAACCTATCCCCCCGATGTTTTGGAGTTTTACTCATTTATAATTTTCCTTCACGTGGTTCTTCTTTCCATTTTATATGAATCTATAATTAACATTACACCTATTAAATATGTGTCCCAGAGACTTAAATCTTCTGGCTGTTCATACAACGGTTGAGTCCTGAATCTCAGCAGAGTTGCAGCCAACACCTACCCTCTAATTTATCGGTCTCACCCAGGACAACTAACAAAAGAATGATGATGCAAGCAAGAGAGTTCCACCCATCTGCCTCATGGGATCTAAGCTCCCTATCAACCAGAAGCAGAGTGGGCATCACCATCCCAAAATCCTCAAGATTGAGGAATGAAGAAACATAAGGGGGTAATGCAACTATGGACTAAAGTAGACATAATATTCTAGTAATGGAAGAACTTGTAGCATTGATATAAAGATGGTGGTCACCAGAGGTTCTGAGGGGAGCGGGGGAAGAATAGGCACAGTATGGGGCTTTTTTGGGACATTGGAATTATTCTGCATGACATTGCAATGATGGACACAGGCCATTATACATTTTGTCAAAACTTATAAAATTGTGAGGTGCAAAGTGTAAACCATAATGTAAACTATATACCATGGTTAGTAGCAATGTTTCAATATGTGTTCATTAATTGTAACAAACGTACCACACTAATGAAAGATGTTGTTAATGGGAAAAGTGTAGAAGGTGGAGGGGGTGAGATATATAGGAATCCTTATGTTTTCAATATAACATTTATGCTTTAAAGCTTCTTTAAAAAGTTAATAATAATAATAAAAGAAGGAAAAAAAAGACGTCAGCAAGGCTTGTGTTCTTTTAGTTTGTAGCTCTCTGGTGCTGGCTGCCGGCAATCCCTGGGATTCCTTGGCTTGCCGTCCCATGGCAATCTCTCTCTCTTTTCTTGTACTGCTCTTCTGGTTTCTGACTTCCTGTTTCTCTCTGGGTTTCTCTGACTCTGGATTTCTGTTTCTTCTTTTTATAAGGCCTCCAGTAGTATAGATTAAGATCCACACTCATTCAGTTGGCACATCTTAATTAAAAATAACATTTTCAAGAAGTCTGGTTACAATGGGTAGACACCCCCTGCAATGAATATTAAGATTAAGAACTTGTGTTTGTTGGGGTACATAATTCAATCTACCAAAGAACTCTTTATATATGCCAAACCTGCCATGAGCTCTAATACCACCTCTGATAGGAATTCACTTCTTCATGATGCAGCCCTCTTCACCTCTGATTACCGGAAAGTACTTCTTTATATGACCTGAAAGAACAAGTCATCACCCAACATTATTAGATGAACTAAAAAAGAGCCTCATGAGATACATTACAGAATTTAGATGTCACACATTTCTCTCATTCTGAGACCACACAGGAGAAATATTAAAATCTAGTCCTAGTACTAGAAATAGTTGTGTTTCTTCTAAATAGCCATTTAAAAGTCTTTTATGTATACACATAACTGATCATATTTCCCTTTTTGCTTTGACTCCCTGGTAACTTAGAGTCAAGTTTCTCAACAGCTTTTATTTAGCGAATAGCTGGATTGTGCTCTCCCTCTTCTCCTGGACCTCTCTGACCACTCTGATCTTTTCTCTCTAGCTTCTATTCCCTCAGACCAGGCTGCTCACTACTGTGCAGATGCCAGTTCCCGAGTGAGGCTTTCTTCCTGGGACACAATCAGTCAGATCCTGGAAGAAAGACTAACATCACTTCATCCACCTGAGCCTGAGATCTTCTTAGAGTACAATCTTTGCAAGCTTCATTTGACTCCTGGGATGCCTGGGTACCCACTCTCCACCAGAAATTTTGTAGGTACTTTTTCCTGGCAGCCTTTAGCTAGCTTGATCCACCAAGTTTCACATTCCTGAATAGCAGGTGGCCACCTTGACACAAGTACTCTGGTCATCCATCTTCTCTGATACCTTCATCCCTCTCCTCTTCCATGGTTCTTTTCCATCCAATCTTCCTCTATGCCTAATCACCCTGACCACATAAACCTTGTTCCTTGATTAAGAATCTCTTTTGCCCTGTTCACTGAACATTCTTTTCACCTCTTTTCCCATAATATAACTGGCTTCTCCTTGACGATGTCATTTCCCCTTCAAACTCTCAAGGCTAAGCATCTTTTTTTCCCCAAGCCGTGTGCCTCAGAATCAGGTGTCAGGGCCAGCATTCTCCTGGTAAATCCCTGCTCCTTGACACTTGTATCATTCAGCATAACTTCTTCCTATACCTTCCCATGACTGTCTCCCACCAATATCCCAATTACTTTTCTTTCACTGAAAACTGGAGCACCTGACTTGCAGTCTTCTTTCCCCATTGCTCTCCTGCCATTGTGGATGACCTCAATTTGATATGGATGTTGTGCCCAATATATTTCCTGCCCAATTCTCTCACTCCACTTCTTCAGTGACCTCTACCCTAACTCTACTTCAACTATCTACTCCCAGAAGTTATCTAATTATGATTTTCTGGAACCCCATCCTCTTATCTTAATTGCCTATCCTTCTATTTTCTTTCTCAGTTATTCCCACTATAACTGTTCTTGACCTTGTTAAGATCTCAATCCCTTGACATCTCTACTCCCTCCCTATAAACCACCTCCTGTCTCTGCTTGTCTAAACCATTTTAATTCCTCAGCCATTCTATTTATATTATGTTCATATCACCAGACCCTATATATCCTTCTATTTACTTGCTACTTCCTCTTGTGTGTTTCAAAGTCATTTCACACTTATATGCCCCAAACTGAAGGCCCCTTGTCCAATCCTGACTTCTTTCAAAGTTCCATTCCTTAGTGACGGGGGCCACCATGCAGCTAGTAATGTAAACCGGCAAAGTAGCTCTTTCCCTCACCAACCTCATATGATCCAGGATTAAGTCCTGTATATTTTACCTCTTAGGGTCTCTCAGATCATTCCAAATCTTGTTGCTATTCTCATCCATGATACTGTCATCTCCCAAATGAACTAGTGAAATGAAAAGGAATTAACAATCTAAATGTTTCACTTATAACCTCTCTGGAGCACCCACCCCATCTGCCTTCCACACTGAAGCTGGAGAGATCTTTTCAAAACAAATCTATTCATATGGCCCCCATACCTGCTTAAAACACTTCAATGATATCCCCCAAAGGATCAAATCAAAGCCCCTTAACATGCTCCATGAAGCCTTGTATGGTGGACCACTCCCTATTTCTACAGCCTCATCCTGAACCATGCTTCTGATCTCTCTCCCATTACAGCCACACTGACCTTCTTTCAGTCACCCACATGCACCTTATCCCCTCTCCATACAGCACCTTTGCTTGTATGTTTCTTCTTCTAGATTTCTTTCCCCTAAAACTTCCCCCTACAATGAAAACAAATGTGGCATGAACTCTCCATCGCATTCTCATTCTGAAATTATTCACCTACCAGTCTTCTCCCTGCCTATGCTTAGGTAGCCATGCAATGCTGGAGAATAGTACTCATCTATAAGACCTGAGAAGCAGTACAGTCCTCTGTTTAAAGATAATCCTTACTTTTGTGTTCCCATCTTTTCCAGGCCTCTATGACACTTTCATTTGTACTTTCTCTCCTCTTTCTCTATATAGTCTACTTCCCTATGATACATAAAAATACTCAAGTTTAATAACCCTCCCTTTTGACAGTGTCCTGTACAAGATAACACATTATCTTCCATATTTCCTTCATAACAAAATATTTGAAAATATTTGTCTACCTGTCTTTCCTCACCTCCCACTAATTCCTCAAACTTAGGTAATATATTATATAACCCTATCATGTCAGTGAAACCACTCTCACTAAAATGATGTGTTGAATTTCTGCCTCTTACCAAGGTGGAGAAACAGTCACTGGATTTACCTTACCATCTTAAACAAATAAAAGACTGGACAAAATATATAAAA
The DNA here is from genome assembly GCA_029593785.1 of Cabassous unicinctus. Classification (NCBI taxonomy): domain Eukaryota; kingdom Metazoa; phylum Chordata; class Mammalia; order Cingulata; family Chlamyphoridae; genus Cabassous; species Cabassous unicinctus. The sequence goes on from JAQZBX010077944.1 coordinate 12,812, forward strand.
TATATAAAATAACAGTTTTCAGACTTTGGACAAAGGGCAGCACAATACTATGATCACTGGTAAAAGGGAAACAAATAAGGTAAGCCCTGCAATCTCACTGGCTTAGTGCCTAAGGCAGTTTCTAGGCCATGCCACATGGATAGGGAATGAAACAGAACCTGCAGTCTTGCTGAGTTGAAGAGACAGAGATCAGAGTTAAGAGAGGACAAGGCTATTAGAAATTGTGAAACAGAATCAGAGGGAAGGGGACAGCAAAGAGAGAGGGAGAGTGCTGAAAATTTGCAGAGATGACTCATTCAGTCTTTGGCTACACTCTCCACACATGAGAAAGGAAAACAGTCAAGGCTAGGGAAAGAGTCAAACACTTCCCAATAGTTTGTGTTCCTTTAAGCCAGGTAGAAATATCTTACTACAACCAGGGCTTTAGGAAGGATGATCAGAAAGGTATAACATTAATAGTGGGGCTAAGTAAAACCTATACATAAGTTGTTCTGGACCTACACTTAAAAGCAAGCCATGAATGTATCAAATTTATTCCAAGAAAGTTAATTGCATGAAAAATAAAATCAAACATTTTATATAACATATTTCAGCAACCAACAATGTAAAATTTATAACATCTGGCATAAAAGAAGTGGGAAGTTATTGCTCATAATTAAGAGAAAAGTCAATCAATAGAAGCAGACAGAGAATTGACAAATGTGATGGAACTAGCAGGATGTGAAAACAGCTATTATCAATATGTGCCATAGGTTAAGGAAGATAGAGGAAAACATGAGCATGATGAGGAAAATGGAAGATATCCAGATGATCCAAATAGAACTTCTAGATACAAAAATACAATATTGGAAATAAAAATGCATAGATGGTATGGAGGCTTGCATTTACTTACCCCAGAAAAACACGCTCTTAACCTTAATCCATTCCTGTGGACATGGAAACCATCGTAAATAGGACATTTGATGAGGTTACCTCAGTCCTAGTCCTATTACTGGAGGCCTTATAGAGAAGGCTACAGAGAGAGAAGCCAACAGAACCCAGAAGAGAAAGAAGATGCTGCAATGTGCATTGCCATGTCTCAGAAAAGCCAAGCAAGAAGGATCACTGGTCTCCAGCTCCAGAATGCCACAGTTTTCTGGAAGAAAGCTTTGCCTTGCTGTGCCTCAATGTTGGACTTCTTCTAGCTTCAAAACTGTGAGACAGTAAATTCCTGTTGTTTAAGCCAACGCATGGTATGGCATTTGTTTTAGTAGATGGGAAACTAAAGTAGATGGTATAACACAGGCAAGACATGAAAGAAGAAAAGTTTACTGAACTTGAAGATAGCAAAAAATGTATCCAACATGAAGCATAGAAACTTCTGCTTCTGGCCAAC
>JAQZBX010077945.1:0-14207 GCA_029593785.1 Cabassous unicinctus
ATTGTGGCAGTTTGCTATTGTTTATGAATTCCAAAAAGGGGTATAGATTATATTTGTAAACTGGTCTTTTCCTCTGGGTGTGGTACTCTTTGATTGTATTAGATTCAGCTGAGATGTGTTTGATTAAATTATGTTAAGATTAGGGCTTTGATTCAACCACGTCATTAGGGCGACTCAGTTTGAGTCCCTGCCACCCTTGTGGGCTCTATAAACAGACACTCAATCAAGGAGACACACAGAAGCAGACGTGAGAAAAGAGACACAGCTCCAGAGATGCAGAAGAGTTCTTTGTTCCTGCAGCCCCGGGGAGAGCTGAGCCATTTGCCTGACAGTTTGCAGCTGAAGAGACCAGAGCCCTGAGCATCTGAGCAGGCCCCAAAAGAAACGAGATCTCCAGCCTACAGCTGAGGTCGGAAGAAGCTGGGCCCACGGAGCCTTAAGAGGAAAAAGGAAGGCTTGCAGAGATCAGTGACCATCTTGCTTCAACACATGGCAACAGACTTGGGTGAGGAACTAACCTTGAGTTGGACTCTTTAGGGCCTGGTAACTGTAAGCTTTTACCCCAAATAAATACCCTTTATAAAAGCCAACAGATTTCTGGTACTTTGCATCAGCACCCCTTTTGGCTGAATAATACAGTCGTCAAAGAGCAAGCAAAAATACATTAAGAAATTCCATAGTTACTTAGGGCACAATTTTATGTTTCAAAAGAAATTCAGCTAAATTTTTAAGGCCAGAGTTGAGACCAAGAAAATGCTATGTTGTTCTTGCATATAGATATACGCTATGTTGTATTCCAGCAGTGTTTGCCGATCATGATCAAATGGTAGTACACATGTGAAATTATTATTTAGCCTTTATTAAATGAAATATTTGACAATTCAAAAAGAGAGAGAGAGAGAGAAGAAAGACTGAAGAAGCAAACAAACCAAAGGAAGAAATTTTAAAAAGGGAAATTGCTAGAGGTTTCCAAAGTGGTTTAATTATTTTACATTACCACCAGCGGGTATTCCCATTCAGTTGCCCCACCTCCTTGCCAACATTTAGTATGCTCAGGCTTTAAATTTTAACTACTCTAGCACATGTGTAGTAGTATCTTTATGGTGGCTTTAATTTGCATTTTCCTGTGACTAAAAATGTTAACATCTTTTTGTGTTATTCGCCACCACTGTATCTTCTTCAGGATGTATCTGTTCAAATCCTTCGTCCCTGTGAAACTGTTGCCTTCAAGTTCCACTGATAAACACAGATCATGTTGACCTCCTCCTCCCCACCAGCACTTCTCTCGTTCAGACCCTCTTTTCCTTTGATCTGGACCGTAGGAAACGTCTCCTTGGCAGTCTCCCAGCCTCTTATCCTGCCACCTCCACTTCCTCTCCCACATTGCGACCAGCGTGATCTTGTTATTGCCTAGCTCTGACGTGGTCCTTCTCCTGCTCCGTGGGTCCTGAATGACAGGCCTTCCTTCTTCTTTGGCTGACACACAGGTCCCTTCGTTACATGCTTTCAGCCTCTCTGTCGGATTGCAGGCTTTCCCACCCTCCTTTCTCACTTTAATTTCAACCACATCATACTGGACACAGTTGCAGGAGGCCACTTTGCCCTTTCCTTACTCTGGTCTTTACATGTTAAGCCCCTGCCTGGGCTGTTTCTCCCCAAACTTTCTCACTCTAGTGTAGCTAAAATGCTCCAGCCTCTCCAGGAGACCTGTGAGCCCTCTGGCCTTTGAATTTGCCATTAAAGCAAACATCATATTGAATGATCACTGCTTCTACATCTTTCTCCATACTAGACCACAGATCTACTAAGGACAAAACTGTATTTCACCTTCTACCCCCAGTGTCTAATATAGTGCCTGACCTCCAGCAGTGGCTCCGGAAAATTACTGACTTGGACTATGGGGATTCTGGAGTGCAGCATCTTCTGGTAACCTCCCCCACCCGGTGTGAAGGATAACCATCATCACACTCTCAAAGGGGCTCACGAACTCCTTATGCTGCCCCCAACAGCACAAGGAAATGTCGAAGAGCCTCCTCCGTAAGAAACGTGCTCTCCGCAGGCGCCCTCGTGGAGCTCTCCAGGGTGCTGCGGTCTTCTCTCAGCGCACGGACACTGGAGCTTGGAGACAGGGCTTCCTCGCTGCCATTTCCCCTTTCCTGTTTGCAGTGTCCCGGCTTCACTTTCCTCAGAATCTGGACTCCATGGTCCATTTTTGTGTTTTTTCTTTAATTATAAAAAATTTAAAAATACATAAATCTACAAAATATAACATAACCACCCAGCATAAATACTAATATTTGAAAAAAGCAGAAATATTTGACATGTTTGCTTCAGATCTTTAAAATGAACAAGACAGAAAGAAATAACTTGTCACAGAGAGCTGAAGCTCCTGAGGCCCCCTCCTCAGTCCCATCATCTTCTCTTCAAAGTCAGCCACAATTGCACTTAATGTGCATCCAGTCCATGTTCTTACACTTTTACTACACGTTTCCACAGATACGTGGTAGTGTTTTGCTTCCCTCTTAAAATACAAATATGGCATTATTTTCCAGTGAATTCTTCTGCAACTTGCTTCCTTCTTTCACTGGAAACACAAGCTGGTGTCACACTCTAGCATGAGCCCAGCTTGCTCAAGGGCCACGGTGAAGCCAACTTCCAATCTGCTTTTGTGAAGGGAAGCAGCGGGCACTGTCCTGTTGGAGATTGTTTGTGGACAGTACTTTTCTGTAGCTCCCACGAATCTCATGTGGGACTGCGTGGGTGACCCTGTGTCTCTCAGTTCTGGTTTTCCGTTTTCTTTCTAGGATAGCCTTGATTTGGCCTTCCACTTCTCCTACCAAATTTTTGTTTTCTAACTTCCTAGAGTACTTGTTCCCAGATATTTTGTTTCCATAGCATCCTGTTATTTTATGGGAGTAATAACTTTGTGTCTTTAAAAGGTTTATTGATGTATACTGGATGTACAAAGAACTGAATATATTTTAAGTGTACAGTTTGAGGAGTTTTGCCACCTGTGAAACCTCATACCACCAAGATAATGAACTTAGCTACCAATCCCAGATGTTTCTTCTGCACTTTTGTAAGTCCTCCCCTTCCCTCTCCCCAGGCACACACTTACCTCTACTTAATATAGTATGCATTCTTTTTTTTTTTAATCTGGCTTCTTTCACTCAGTATGATTTTGAGATTCATTCATGTTGTTGGTAGCAACAGTTCATTCCTTCTTATTGCAGAGTAGTATTCCATTGTAGGACTATATCAAACTATGCTTATTTATTCACCTATTGATGGACACTAGGGTTGTTTCAAGTTTGGGCCCATTACAAATAAAGCTGCCATGAGCGTTCATTGACAAGTCTTTGTACAGACATAAGCTTTCTTTTCTGTTGGGTAAGAGTGTAATGTTTGGATCATATGATACCTTGCTAAGAAACTGCCAGACTGTTTTCCAAAGTGGTTGTGCCATTTAAAATTCCCACCAGCAGAGTATGAGAGTTCCCATTCCTCTGCTTCCTTGCCAACACTTGGTACAGTCATTATTTTCTATTTTTTTTGTTGTTGTTGTTTTGTGTTTTTTTTTAACTTTTTAATTTTTTTTGTCAGTCATTATTTTTAATTTCAGCTATTCTAATGGATATGTAGTAATAGCTCATTGTGATTTTATTGACTAAAGAGGACTAAAGATACTGTGCATCTTTCCATGAGCTTATTTGCCAATTGTATGAATTATTTGGTGAAATGTCTTCAAATCTTTTGTCCATTTAAAAAATGTCTTAAATATTTTCTTACTGAACTTTGAGAGTTCTTTATATACTCTGGATACAAAACATTTGTCAGATATGTGATTTGTAAATATACATCAATAGTTCATTCCCACACATGTTTAGTGGTATTCCAATGTATGGATGTCCCACAACTGGTTTATCCATTAACCTGCTGATGTTGACTCTCCCTGAAGTTACAATTAAAAATAAATTTGTCCTTGGAACGGTGTTCCCTCCAGGGTCATTCCTTTTTCTTTCATGATGCAGGTTTTCTAGGTATCCAACGACCCTTGGTCACCAATTCATTTTAAAAGAGGCACCAGGAAGGCTGAGTGGGAGTCTGCAATTGTGGGGAGACATTGCCTCCCCCAGGTTTCCCTGCAGTGTGAGGGAGGAGGTAACCAGTCTCAGGACGGAGGATCCCAAACGCCAAAAAGTGGAGACTCTTTATCTCTGGGATGCCAACATCTAGCTTCCCTGGTTCTCTCCAATTCTCACCTTGCGGTTGGCTGAGTATTGTTAGGGGTTGAATCATGCCCCCCACAAAAGGCATGCTCAGGCCCCAACCCCGGGTCCTGTGGGTGTGAACCCAGTTGTAAACAAGACCTTTGAAGATGTTGTTAGTTAAGGTGCTTGAACTGAATGGGGGGAGGGGCTTAGCCCAATATGCTGACGTCCTTATCAGCAAAGGACATGGGACACGGAGGAGCAAAAGGAGGAGCAGCCACAGGGAGCAGCCAGAAGCCAGAAGTCAACAGAACCAGGAAGCGAAAGAAGACGCCGCCATTTGCATTGCCATGTGACAGAAAAGGAACCCCAACGATTGCCGGCCAGCCAGAAGATACTGACCCCGGAGGAAGGTAGCCTTCCAGCCTCTGAAACCATGAGCCAAGGGCTGGCTAAGCCAACCCACTGCATGGTATTTGTTTCAGCAGCTGGGAAACTAAAACAAGTACATATCTAATTCCTGGGTTTTGTATGTTTGTGGGGAGGAGAGCAGGGGGGACGCTGCTGTCTGCTCTGTGTGAGTCTCCCGCGAGCCCTTCCTGTGAGGTCACGTCCACTTCCACCGGCTGCCAGCCTGGCGTCCGAGGTCCAGCAACCTGCCGGCTCTCCCTGGCCCCAGCCCGCCCTGCTCTCAGCCCCCACGCCTCCACTGCTGTGGGAAATCTGCAATGAAGACTCTCATTCTCTCCACGGGGCCATCTCCCCCCAACGAACACCACTTAATTCCTTTATAGGATTTTTAATAGGGATCGAGACAGGGGTGGGGAGAAGTAAAAGCCCATGCTCAGGTCATCTCTTAAATGGAAGCTCTCAAGTAGTCAACAAAGGGAGTTGCAAAGAAACAAACATTTCAGTATACCAATTAGTGCAAGACTTTGAGCTAGTTTAAATGACCAATGACATTGTTTAAAGATAAATGAAACAAAGGCCACTTAAAGACCTTAAATAACAGGATTGGCAAAGAAATACCAGGTGGCTTTATCAACAAAAAAGCAATGTGGCAATATTCTTATCAAAGTAGAATGCAAGGCAAGAATCATTCAACAGGGAGATCATTTCATAATATTGCTGAAAGGTACAAGCTATAATTAAGGTGGAGAGTTTTGCAGAACAGAAAGCAAGAACTGCATCAAAACAGAAAGCATGAACTATTAAAAATACAAGGGAAATTTGACTTAAAATAAAAATGAGGTTGCAGAGAATATTCACAATATAATTAATATATTTGAATTAACAAACTATAGAATAGGATAAACCTTTTAAATTATCTTATTATTATAACAACAAACTACAAAGGCAAACTCAAAATCCCCAAAGGAGAAATCTCATTGAAAATAATCTCTACAATATTCACACATGCAAAAAAACAACAACAAAAAGCCTTTAAATAAAATTTTCCAAATGGATGAAAAGTAAAAAGCATCATTCTGAATAAAAGTTCTTTTCCTAAATTATCTTCGAATCAAAGAAAACCAAAGAAATACAATTGGAGATTATTTGGAGTAATAAACATAAGAATGTTATTAAGCTTAAAGAAATGTTTTCAGTGTTAGAAGTAATACAGAGCCTTAAAAGCTTACAAATGTGTTTGCCAAGAAAATAAATGAGGTATTGCATTCAAGCTGGTAGAAGTATAACAAAAATATCCCTCCAAATTTAGAATAATGAAAATAATAAAGATAAAAGCAGAAATGAATAAATTAAGAAATACAGAAGAAATTACCATAACAAAAGTTAGCTTCAAGGAAAACAAAACAAAACAAAACAAAACAAAAACTGTGGGAAAAATCTAATGAAGAACATAACCCAAGAAATAAGAAACGACAAAGTGATGTATGATTATAATTTGCAATTTCCTCTATGTCTGCTGTTAAACATTTTCTCATTTCTAATCTGTATGGCAGTGCATTTGAAACTCTCAAAAAGAAAGAGAGAGAGAGAAAAGAAACGAATGATTAATAACAATAAAAAAAAAAAAAAAAAAGCAAAGAAATTATCCCAAAGGCTAAAGTAGAAAACAGACCAATAACCTTGTAAGGAATTAAAAGAATGCTCAACTCTATGAGCCATGATTGTATCTTTTCCTTCCTTTTAGGATTATTTCGAAGACTGTGAATGTGCACCTGTGTGTGCATATGATAAAAAGGTGGGTGAAGTGAAACAGCGAGCAGATATTCTCCAGGATGCTGTCTCATCAGAGTTACGGGAGTCACCCAGCTGGTCATCTGTTCACACTGCCCTGCCGACTGGAACCCAACCAGGCTGCAGGATGAGGTGTGGGCTGGAAAAGGGACACACATTTCCTTCTGGGGCCCACAGCGGGAGGGAGTGGTGCCGCTCTCTGGGTAGAGAGGTTTGCCCCTGTTTTCCAGGTCTTTTGCTTATTTCTCCCTCCACGTGCTGCTTCTGTCGATCCGAAGTCTCCGGATAGCCATGAAGTATCACGGATGGACAGTAGAGGTGTGTTTGGGCCACTTGAATTATTTTCCCGAAAGGTAGCTACACCTGATCTTCAGGTAGTCCATGCTAATATTGGACCTGGCCTTTCCCACTTTTTGGAAATTTGGTCATTACCAACCAACCGTTTTCATGATCTTATTTTAATGCATGTAAATGGGCAGCACAAAAGTTATTTACTCACATTAAGTAATAAAATTTTGTAATTGAAATGAAAAAAAAAAATCAAACACAAGGACCCTAACAAGCATATCTATTATTATTCAATATTGTTCTCGAAGTTATGGCCTAATCTATAAAGTTATCAACAAAACAAGACCAAAAAAACCAGCTTCAAATATTGCAAACAAGAACTTAAAATAGAATTTGTGTAGGTGAGTGGTACTCAGTTGTCAAAGTTTGAAACATCTAAGTGGGGGAAGAAGGCAGGTAACTAAAGGCTGTGGCTGAAACTCGTGACTGTGTCCTGTTCCCAGGGGGCCTGATGATGTGGCTTTCTCCGTTAGCTAAACATTGAATGCAATGGGAAAGAGATGGTTGACTCTTAGGGAAGAGTGGGCAGGTGTGGCATAAGGGTGTTCCAGCCTAAAAGCCTCGTTTAGGACGTGCAGCTGTAACTTAACTCAACATTCTTCTAGTTCATTCCTCCTAGTTCTTCTAGTGCTTGTGGACAGGGGTTTGGATCTTTTAAAGTGGCCGAGAAAAGGGCACTGGCACACTGCAACCCGAGTAGGTGGACACGGCCTCCTGTCACCCGCGTGTGTTAGGGATTGAGTCACTGCCCACAAACGACGGTGTGGCTAGACTGAAGCTGGTGGGTCCCGATCCCTATGACCCGAAGCCTTGTAAAGACAGGAAACTGGGATGCAGTCAGAGAAGCCACAGGAGGACAGAAGGACGCAGACGCCACATGACGAGCGCTGCTGTCGCTGGGAGGGAGCACGGCCTTCTTCTGGGCCTGCGGCCTCTGAAGACCACCGGCCAATCCGTCGTTTCAGCCTCCCCATTGAGTGGTGTGTGCCATGGCAGCCCTGGCAAACGGAGGCACATGTAAAAAAAATCGCCAATGATATGACTGCAGGGGTCAAAACCTAAGAGTTACAGAAGAAGAGATGCCTTCACAGAAGGACTCCAGCAGCATGGCTGGACAGGGCGGACACGCAATCGACAGCCTTATCCTGGTGAGAACATTTCTCAGGGGACACATTCGCATTCGCAGTAAACACAAGTATCAAATACCTAAAGTTAACCTCAACAAAAATGTACAAGATTAAATGCACAACGTGACCCAGCCCTACTGAGAGCAAATCCTGGACCCTACGACGCTGCAGTAGGGGAGGGTGATTCCAGGGCTGACAAGGCCCTAGTTGTCTGGACTTGTGGCCTGGAGAGGCACCGACTCGGCAGAGGAACAATGAAGGCCGCCAGAGACTGCTGGGCTCTCAGCAGTGATTTTATTCATCTCCTTAATTATCATAACTAACACAACAACTCTAAGGCAGTAAGTTACAGCTCTTAGGAAAAGGAGGCCGGTGACTCAAAGTACAACGGACATGAATCCTCCCCATCTTAATTCCTCGCCCGGTGTGGTCTGGGAAGCCCTCAGAGCACCTGCAGTTTTATTCTGAGTTAACTCAACCCTTTGTACGAATGGGTCATTAGAGTGAAAAAGAGGCACCAAGGAAGCTGAAGTCACAGTGAGTTTCTCTGGGTTTCAGAGACAAGCTCCCTGCCCCTGGCCAGGTGCGCCTTCCAGAACCCAGGGGCCCAATCAGTCAAGACTCGTTCAGTCCTCTGGAGGAGCTCGAGGGATCCAAAACATTATTGCGTCAGAGTTTTAAGCAACATTGGTCAGAAAAAGGGCCAAAGATCCTTGAACAATGAACAACTGTCCTTTCAAATTTTAGGAAAAGTTTTCTGTGCTAACTGATACTGTAAGAGACTCTACACCGCGAAGGCAGGGAGTCCAGTTTGCAGAGTGAAGCCAAAGAGGGGGGAGGCCCCCTGGCCCGCAAGGCCAGCCAGAGGGACAGGGCAGGAGCCGCAGGGCAGCGGGAAGCCCCGGGACCGTGTGAGAACCCCCCTCCCTCCAGGTGCAGCCGCTTTCTGGAAGCTTCCTGCTGGGCGCGTCATTGGGGTGTCATCAGGTAAACAGGAAGTCTCTTCATTTCCACTTCTTTCCGTTTTGGCCCCTGATTCAGAACTGCAGAAGCCAAGGAGGCAGGAGGGGTTCTCAGAGCCTGGAGCAAGTTCACAGGGTGGTGATAGCCCCCTCAACCACCTGTAACAGGCAGTAAATCTTATGGCCGCCGTTTATCTCCATGGATCACCTGAGTGCATCTTAAGTAAGAAGTTCTGCTCACGGTAGCTGTTTATGTAACACTGAGGAGTAGCTTCAGCAAGTGCTATTTAGATATTAGAAGTTTAGCTACTGAGGTATGCCCTAGGAAACTCCAGTTCACACACAGGAAAGGAAGAAGGGAAACCATTTTAGACCGGAGGAGACGGCTCACTGGGAAGGCTGGTGTGGAGTGGCCCCAGGTCCCACATGCTGTCCGCTGCCCTCTGGAACCTCCACCCCACAGGTATCCTTTCACCGGGAACAGAGCAACTCGCTCCTTAAGGACTGTCTTCCCCAACCCCTGTCCAGTGGAATGATCCAGTGAGCTGGTGGGCCAAGCGCGGATGCCTTCTGCCGGGCTCCAGGCGGCCTCCAGTGCCTCTCTCCCCTTGCCCGCAGGGGCCTCTGCGGCACACACCCTCCCCGCAAGGCCAGGAGCCACCCCGTGCACAGGCTCAGCCTCTGTGACCCCAGCCTGGGACCTGGGACCAGCGCTCCAATGTGTTGGCCCCGAGAGGCCATCAGAGATGACCGTCAATTCCTTCTCCTGGACACTTAGCCATTCGTGGCGAAATGAGGAGGAAAATTCAAAATCAGGGAAATCGCCAGCAGTGACTACTCAGAATTCCAGGGTCCCGGCGCTGAATGCAGCATAGCACCGCGACCTATGTTTCTGGCGGATTAGTTTGTTATCAGGCAGCTTACAAATTTACTTGGAAAAAAAGTCACAGGGCGTTTCTTGAAAAAGATGATGAAGTAGCGGGAAAACTACATAGATATCACTCATTTATAATAGTCCCTAGAGAAAAGTCATTGAAAATCTTCAAGGTGAGGTAATTTCATTGACAATGTACTCAAAACAAAAACGGAATTATAATTTTTCTGAACTTTGGATAATCTTCAAACTCCTTAAGGTACCACCTAAAATAATGGAAAAAAAAAACGTTAAAAAAGGAAATAATTTTGTCAGCTCAATATTTAACAGATGTTAACAAAACACCAATTTTCTAGAGCCTCCTGAAACCTCCAGCTTTCTCTAACTCCGTTTATCTGTTTCACCTTCTGTGTAATTAGAATCCTGGCAATATTTTTCATTATAAAAGATGACTGAGATTTTAAAAAATAGAAATAAAAACCCTGGCATTTCAGGCACAGTTTGATTTTGTCTATATCATGATTAATTAAATATATCTAATTATAAAGTGTGATTCATAAGTAACCCATATAATTCATCTTTATGTTGGCTGAGAAAATTACAGATGCGTGATAAAAATGCTGATCGCCGAATGGAGAACCCAGAGATGCAGACCAGGGCTCTGGGAAGGGGGTGCCCAGCCAAGTGCCAGGTGGCCCCTAAACAGCTCCTAACAGGATTTGGGGTAACCTGGCGGCCTTTAAAAATACAGCCCTACACGTGACGCAAATGGTATTTTCAGTGTTAAGGCAAAGTGCAGCCACGAAAGCTGCTCTTCCGTTTTGGGATAACAGCAAGCTGGGAAGGCTGGCAACTAAGTGGATGATAAAAATTCAAAATAATTTGACAATGGAGAAATAGAAAAAAAGGAGCTTCCATCGTGCACACGCAAAAAAAAAGAAAAAGGAAAACAGACTAAAACTCACAAGGGGAAGCAATTAGATATTTGATAATATAGTAGAAATGCACGAACACAGCAAATGAAGGGGGTCCACAAAATCCCCCCCCCCCTTATTTATTTTGGATAAGTTTAACACTGCAATCCACAAATACGGAATTACATCGGCCTGGCACATTCGCTTTCCCGTGCTGCCCTGAGTGTGGAAAAAGGCCTGTGGTCGGCGCAGTCCTGGAGAAGGGTCGCGAGGGCCTCTGGATCACCCTGCGCAGCTCAGGGCTGGCCCCAGGAGGCTCTTGGGCAGATCCCGTCAGGTGCCCGTGAATAGCAATTCACCTGCCGGCAGGACGTGGCTCAGGCTACGTGCTGAAAATGGGCTTACTTAGGAATTTTGCAAGTTGCTGTTGGCAGCCAGGGACCTGGGACGGTTGTCATTACCAAGCTTTCAAGAGCTTCCCCGCCAGCCCACAGAGCGGACTCTGCAGAGGGTGGCAGGCTTCTCCCTCTAGAAACTGTCAACCAAAGAGGGGCACATTGGCCAAGAGAGTGAGGGTGGAGGGCAGGACAGCCAGAGAGCTTGAAATCAGCAAAACCCCGACAGCTGTGCCCGTTGCCTGTGGAGGGTGTGAAAGAGCATGGCTAGAGGGCCTCGTGGAAGCCCTTCCCAGCAAGTGCTGGAGAGCAGAGCCGGTGGAAAGAAAATGCACTAGACCAGAATCTTCCCGTCCAACAAAGGCATGCAAGTCAACTTGGTTAAACTTATTTCACAGAAACCCCTGTATAGGAATAAAATATACGTCTGTTCATTAATAAAAGAATAAATGTTTTCCTTCCATTTAATCTCTGAACTCACAATAGCTATCAAGAAATGATATTTTATGATTGATCCACGTGTGCATAGGTATTTTTGAAAGGCACGGTTGATGTTTTCATTTTTCTCACTCATTGAATTAAAAATGCCACTTATGTGATCCTGAACAGGTCTGGCCACCATTTTTTGGCCTTGATTTTACGATGGTCAAGCCTGCACTGACGTGTCACTTCATCACCTCTTTGTGGAAAGCTAAGTGACCCCTGACCAGACAATGCCCACTTCAGTATATTTAGGTCACGATGCTAAAGCTGAGCTAACTCAGATTATTCTTCCAGGCAGCTACTGTTTTCAGGGCTCACACACAGCTTAGTGTGCCCAGATTTCTCTAGCAGCAAGCTTCCTCTCATGGGGCCCCGTCCCCGAGTGACAGAGGGGACACTCCTCGGGCATCACAAGTCCGCTGTGGGTCTCCGGCCAGGCGAGGGCGGATCTGGAAGGTGTATTCTCGTGCTGTTTCATTTACAGCACGACACCACCAGTCACAGAGCCCGGAATACACACGACCGCATCTTCTAAGGGACAGGCAAGCAGTGTGAGGATGTCTGCGCCAACCGCGAGGCTCCTCAGATGCCGTCCCCGCTGGCCGGCGTTCGGGGGTGGGACCGTCTCCTGACAGAGGACTGCAGGAGCCAGTGCGTTCCAGGCCTCCGCTGCGCTGAGGAGGCGGGGCAGCTAGGGGCTGGAGGACGACAAAGTAGCGCAAACATATCCCTCTGCAGCTCTCCATCCATTTTGCCCTTAAAACAGAATATCTGTTAGCGACCCAACAGTGGCCCAGCGTTTCTGATCTGCAGTTTAATTATCGGTATAATTAGTTATGAGTTGAAATATGAAATACTTCATGTCTACTTGTTATGGAAAGAACTTCGGTGTAATAAAATACTGTTTTCAGGGCACTGTGATAAATCAAATATAGCACAAGGAATAGCTCCATGGACTGTTTTCTTTTGGAATCAATTTATCTGATGCTTTAATTAGCAGTGTCCAACTGTACTACTGGACAAAGTGGTGAGTTTTTGTTGTGTCCACAGCTTGTAAATTCAACATTTCTGGACATGCTTCCACTAAAGTGAATTGATTAATTCTTCAGCATTTAAAATTGGTATTACATCGACATAAATTTAAACAGCAAATGAATGACAATGAGCCCTTTTAACTCATGAGTCCTACAAAGAATACCCGTCAGTTTTCTTTAATACAGACCTTTGTTTGGAATATGGAATCATTTATTTTCTATTTCTATGCTTCATAGTCATAGGGTGAGAGGGATTTTCCAGTTCCCTGTTTCATTTGAGAAAACGTCTCTATAATTGACTTGGCATGCTCTCGTAAATCTTCTGATTCATTTTTTAAAAATATGTTATCTCATTTGTGAAAAAAATAAATCTTTGTTTCATGTTGTCCACCAAATTCTCATTTTAAAAATCAGAAACAAGGTAATAACTACTGTTTCATATAAAATATCGTGCATATAAAAAAGAACAGCATTTCCCCCCAGAAGCGATGCTGACCCCAGAAGGGATACAGTCCCTCTGCCTGGGCCGTGGAGACAGGCGCTGGCTATGGAGCAGCATGGCTCTTCCAGCTGCGCTGGCTGGCGGGCAGCCGCTACGGTGGCATGAAACCCACCTTGGCTTTCTTCACTCTCTAGGACTCTGTCAGGTATATTTAGTCTAAAGTGATGACATTAGTCCAACCAAGTCTGTTTGGAATACGTGTCTTTCTGGTTCTGAAAAAGCATTTTATGGAGAAACAGCATGATATTTGGGGAAATCTCTAGAATGAAAATGTCCTCAAACAGGAATAACCCGGGGGCTTCAAAAATGACACCTAAGCCTTTGCTTTCTCACTGCCCAGTTGATGTAAAGTGGCTCCCAGGCTGGCTTCCCACCGCCCTCTTCTCTGGAAACCAAAGTCCTTCCTGACCCCGTAACGCTTTTCCCAAAGCCCTCCTTGCCTCTGTGGCTCTCCCGCCTTTCCTCTTTCCTCTGTCTTTCCCAGTGATCCCATTTCCCCAGGACAGCTCTGGAATCTGGATGTGTCCGGGGCTCTGTCCTCCTTGTCTCTATGTAAGCACGCCAAGCTCATAGGCACAATGAAGTCGCTCAAAACAGCGTAGGTGCTTCTTTAGGGACCGACCTCATGAGCTGCAATTCCTTCACAAATATTACCCAAACAGGCACCCTGCCCTTCCTCCTTCATCTCCGAGAGCAAGCCCTTGCATCCCTCAGTGGTGAGGCTGGGAAATAAACCCCAGCACTTGGCTTTAAAAAGTCTGTGCCTTTTCCTCTACCCCGTGCTATCAGTCTGGTCTCCCCTTCTCCCAGAGAGCTACCCGGGGCCCCTTGGGTTTCCATGTGAATTTGAGGATCGCTTTTCTATTTCTGCAAAGAGACTGCTGGAATTTTAATAGGGATTGCACTGTATTTGTGTAATACTGACATAGCACCACTTACAAAAGCTGAACTCTGGGCTGCCTCTCGCTTTCCCTGGCTCTCCTGTAGTTGTCAAGCCAAACTTCTGTCATCAGCTGCTGTTGGCACCTCCATATCAGGGGAACATCTTGATATTGACAGTGGCTGAAAGATCGCACTGCTGGTCTGTGACTTTCTGTTTGAGCCCCGATCTCTAAGGTCATTTCAGCCTAAATGTCCCTTTTTTTTTTTTTTTTT
>JAQZBX010077947.1:0-14197 GCA_029593785.1 Cabassous unicinctus
TTTTTTTTTTTACATTTCTCGATTAAATGTAATGGATACATATAAATTTTTTTTTTAATCAAACAATATGTTACACAATATATTTGGTTCATAGTAACACATTCATACAGTATTTGTCCTTTTGTGTCTGGCTTGCTTCACTCAACATAATTTCCTCCAGGTTCATCCATGTTGCCATATGCTTTACGACTTCATTTCTTCTTACAGCTGCATAATATTCCATCGTGTGAATAGACCACAGTTTGTTTATCCATTCATCTGTTGATGGACACCTGGATTGTTTCCAACTTTTGGCAATGGTGAATAATGTTGCTATGAACATCGGTGTGCAGATGTCTGTTTGTGTCACTGCTTTTAGTTCTTCTGGGTATATACCCAGTAGTGGTATTGTAGGGTCACATGGCAAGTCTATATTCAACTTCTTTAGGGACTGCCAAACAGTCCTCCATAGTGGCTGTACCATTCTGCATTCCCACCAACAGTGAAGAAGTGTTCCTATCTCTCCACTTCCTCTCCAACACGTGTAGTTCTTTGTCTTTTTAACAGTGGCCATTCTGATAGGTGTGAAATGATATCTCATTGAAGCTTTGATTTGCATTTCCCTAATCATCAATGATATTGAGCATTTCTTCATGTGTTTTCTTGGCATTTGTATTTCTTCTATGGAGAAACGTCTATTCAAGTCTTTGGCCCATTTTTTAATTGGGTCGTTTGTCTTTTTATTGTTGAGTTGTAACATCTCTTTATATATCCTGGATATTAAACCCTTATCAGATATGTGATTTCCAAATATTTTTTCCCATTGAGTTGGCTGCCTTTTTATCCTTTTGACAAAGTCTTGTGAGGTGCAAAAGTGTTGAATTTTGAGGAGGTCACATTTATCTATTTTTTCTTTTGTTGCACGTGCTTCGAGTGTAAGGTTCAAGAAACCACCACTTACTACAAGGTCTTGAAGATGTTTCCCTACATTTTCATTTAGTACTTTTATGGTCCTGGCTTTTATATTTAGATCTTTGATCCATTTTGAGTTGATTCTTGTATAAGGAGTGAGATAGGGGTCCTTTTTCATTCTTTTGGTTATAGATATCCAGTTCTCCCAACACGATTTGTTGAAGAGATTGTTTTTTCCTGTTAGTGTGGGCTTGGTAGGTTTGTCAAAAGCCAGTTGACTCTATAGGTGAGGGTTTATTTCTGGTTCTCAATTCTATTCCACTGATCGATGTGTCTGTCTTTATGCCAGTACCATGCTGTTTTGACCACTGTAGCTTTGTAATATGTTTCAAGGTCAGGCAGTGAAATTCCTCCCACGTCGCTCTTCTTTTTTAGAATGCTTTTGTCCATTCGGGTGCACTTACCCTTCCAGATGAATTTGGTAATTGCCTTCTCTAATTCTGTAAAGTAAGCTATTGAGATTTTGATTGGTATTGCATTGAATCTATAAATCAGTTTAGGTAAGATTGACATCTTCACGATATTTATTCTTCCAATCCATGAACATGGAATGTCTTTCTAGTTGTTTAGGTCTTTTAAAACTTCTTTTAGCATTGTTTTGTAGTTTTCTGCACATAGGTCTTGTACTTCTTTGGTTAAATTAACTCCTAGGTATTTGAGTCTTTTTCTTGCTATTGGAAATGGAATTTCCCCCCTGATTTCCTCCTCAGGGTGTTCAGTACTAGTGTACAAAAACATTACGGATTCTTGCATGTTGATCTTGTATCCTGCCACTTTGCTGAGCTCATTTATTAGTTCAAGTAGCTTTGTCATGGATACTTCAGGATTTTCTAAGTACAGGATCATGTGATCCACAAACAGTGAGAGTTTTACTTCCTCTTTTCCTATTTGGATGCCTTTAATTTTTTTTTTCTTGTCTAATTGCCCTAGCTAGAACTTCTAGTACAATGTTGAATTACCATGGTGACAGTGGGCATCATTGTCTTGTTCCCGATCTTAGGGTAAAACTTTCAACCTTTCCCCATTGAGTATGATGTTGGCTGTGGGTTTTTCATATATGCCTTTTATCATATTGAGGAATTTTCCTTTTATACCTATCTTTTGAAGTGTTTTTATCAAAAAAAAGATGCTGGATTTTGTTCAATGCTTTTTCTGCATCTATTGAGACGATCATGTGGTTTTTTTCCTTCAATTTGTTAATGTGGTGTATTACATTGATTGATTTTCTTATGTTGAACCAGCCTTGCATACCAGGAATAAATCCCACTTGGTCATGATGTATAAGTCTTTTGATATGCTGTTGGATTTGATCTGCAAGAATTTTGCTGAGAATTTTTGCATCTATGTTCATTAGAGAGATTGGTCTGTAATTTTCTTTTCTTGTAGAATCTTTATCTGGCTTTAGTATTAGGGTGATGTTGGCTTCATAAAATGTGTTGGGTAATTTTCCCTCTTCTTCAATTTTTTGGAAGAGTTTAAAGCAATTGTTTTCGAAACGCTTGGTAGAATTCACCTGTGAAGCCATCTGGTCCTGGACTTTTCTTTGCTGGGAGATTTTTGATGGCGGATTCACTCTCCTTAAATGTGATTAGTTTGTTAAATTCTTGTATTTCTTGTAGCATCAGTGTAGGTTGGTTGTTCAGTTCTAGAAATTTGTCCACTTCATCTAGGTTGTCTAGTTTGTTGCCATGTTTTCTCATAATACCCTCTTCTGATTCTTTTTATTTCTGTGAGGTCATTTGTAACTTCCCCTCTTTCATTTCTGATTGTATTTATTTGCATCTTCTCTCTTTTTTTCTTCGTTAGTCTAGCGAGGGGTTTGTCAATTTTATTGATCTTCCCAAAGAACCAGCTTTTGGTTTTGTTGATTTTCTCTATTGTTTTTCTCTTCTCATTTTCATTTATTTTTGCTGTAATCTTTATTATTTCTTTCCTTCTGCTTACTTTGGGATTGGTTTGCTGTTCTTTTTCTAGTTTCTTTAGTTCAGTTAAATCTTTGAGTTTAGCTCTTTCTTGTTTTTTAATATAGGCATTTAGGGCTATGAATTTCCTTCTCAAGACTGTCTTCGCTGTATCCCATAAGTTTTGATACGTTGTGTTCTCATTTTCATTTGTCTCAATATATTTACTGATTTCACTTGCAATTTCTTCTTTGACCCACTGATTATTTAGGAGTGTGTTGTTCAGTGTCCACACATTTGTGAATTTACTTTTTTCCTCTCTATTATTGATTTCTAGTTTCATTCCATTATGATCTGAGAAGGTGCTCTGTATAATTTCAATTTTTTTATATTTATTGAGAGCTGAATTGTGACCTAACGTGGTCTATCCTGGAGAAAGATCCATGGGCACTTGAGAAGTATGTATAACCCACTGAGTTTGGATGCAGTGATCTGTATATGTCTATTTGGTCTAACTTGTTTATCATATTGCTCAAGTTCTCTGTTTCCTTGTTGATCTTCTGTCGAGTTCTATCTAATGATGTGAGTAGGGTGTTGAAGTCTCTAATGATTATTGTAGAAATGTCTGTTTCTCCCTTCAGTTTTTCCAGAGTTTGTCTCATATATTTTGGGGCACCCTGGTTAGGTGCATATTTATAACATATCTTCCTGGTGGCTTATCCCTTTTATTAATATATAATGGCCTTCTGTATCTCTTATAACTTTTTTGCATTTAAAGTCTGTTTTGTCTGATATTAGTATAGCTACCCCTGCTCTTTTCTGTTTAACTATTCACGTGGAGTATCTTTTTCCAACCTTTCACTTTTAGCTGGTTTGTATCCGTGGGTTTAAGGTGAGTTTCTTGTAAGCAGCATAAGGATGGCTCATTTTTTTTAAATCCATTCTATCAGCCTGTGTCTTTTGATTGGGAAGTTTAATCCATTCACATTCAATGATATTACTGTAAATGCACTATTTACTTCCTCCATTTTATTCTTTGGTTTTTATATGTCATCTTGCTTTTGTCTCTCTTTATACTCTTTTGGTTATCCTTTCTGGTATTCTTTCTTCTATACTCTCCTCCAAGCCTCTATCTCCTGTCTTTTTCTTTCAGGTTCTAAAGGCTTCCTTTAATATTTCCTGCAAAGGTGGGTTCTTTTTTGCATACTCTCTTAGTTTCTGTTTGTTTGTGAATATTTTATACTCACCTTCATATTTGAAGGACAGTTTTGCTGGATAAAGAATTCTTGTCTGGCTGTTTTTCTCTTTCAGTTTCCTAATTGTAGCATACCACTGTCTTCTCGCCTCCATGGTTTCTGAAGAGAAATCTGCACTAAGTCTTGCTGAACATACCTTGTATGTGATCGTTTGCTTTTCTCTTGCTGCTCTGAGAATTTTCTCTTTATCTTTGACATTTGACATTCTGAGTAGTATGTGTTTTGGCACAGGTCTATTTGGATTTATTCTGATTGGGGTACGGTGTGCTTCTTGGACATGTAAGTTCATTTCTTTTGTGAGAGTTGGGAAATTTTCAGCTATTATTTCCTCAAATACTCCTTCTGCCCCTTTTCCCTTCTATTCCCCTTCTGGAGCTCCCATGACACATATGTTGTTGCATTTTGTGTTGTCATTCAACTCTCTGAGCCCCTGCTCAATTTTTTCTATTCTTTTTTCTCTCTGTTCTTTTCTCTCTTCAATTTTAGCTGCTCTGTCTTCGGTATCACTTATTCTTTCTTCTATCACTTCGAGTCTGCTGTTGTATGCCTCAAGTGTGTTTTTGACCTCACCTATTATGTCTTTCATTCCCATGAACTCCGTTAATTTTCTGTTTAGGATTTCAAATTCTTCTTTGTGTTTGCTCAATGTCTTCTTGATGTCATTTATCTCTTTAACTAGTTTCTTTCAACTCATTAATTTGATTTTGAAATTTATGCTCATCTTGCTGATTAGTTCTCTCAAATTCTGCATCTCTTCTGGGACTTTGATGTATTCCTTTTCTTGGACCATATCTTCTATTTTCTTAGCATGGTTCATAATTTTTTGCTGGGTTTTAGGCATCTGGTTAGGATGTAGTTTACTGAGATGCTCAATCTCTCTCTCTTTTATAGGGATTTAGTGGCAGGAGGCTGTGAGTTACCACAGCTCTTTGATTTTTGGCTTGACCTGGATTGTTAGGATTGTCCTGCTGTTTGCTCAAAACTGGGCAATGGACCCAGTAATTGGTTGTAGAGTTGCTTCCTAGGGCTTTGGGCAGGAAGGCTATAGAGGCCAGGAAAAGCCTCTCCTACTTATTTCTTAGGTGCACTTCCTTGGTCTGCCAGGAGATGGCACTCTTTGGCAGCTTTCAGTTCAATGCCTGGTCGGAGTGTATTTGTTGTGACACAGACCACATCAATGTGATAGAGCTTTCTGTCTGGGGGCTAAGAGCCTTGTAATTCAAACTTTCTGAGACAGTTCTCCAGTCTTCTCTGGTAGCCCCCTCCCTTTCCCCAGCTAGGAAATATTTCCACTCCCCTCTGAGTCCTCAACAATCAGTCCCTGTTAGTAGAGGAGGAGATTGGGAGGTTTGTATATCTTTAGTCCCTTGTAGGCTCCAAGGCAAACAATGGCACAGCCCCACCTGGCCCTGGAAGGGCTCTTGGGACAGGGCAGACCAAATTGGAGTCAAAAGTGGAGTCATTCCCAGGCTCTCTCTTCCCTCTCCTGTGGAGTGCTCAACAATTAGTCCAGGCTAGAAGAGAGGGAGATTGTGAGGGTGGGATTTCTGTAGTCGCAGGCCCAGAGGCCCAAGAATTCTAAAGAGTCTTTAGTGTGGGGGAGCGTGGCAGCAACAGCAGCTGCTTCTGGTTCCAACTCACGGTTCTGTCGTCACAATTTCCCTCTTTTGTCCCTCTCTCCTCTGGGTGGTGTGCAGCCTTCACCTGCTGTTCTAAGCCCTAGAAGATATTTTTCCAGGCTGTTTCAGCCTGTCCTTTAGCTATTTTTCTGGAGAAGAGATTCCTGTGTCTTACTAGTCTGCCATCTTCCCAGAAGTCCCAGTGTCTTCTTAATATCCTTAATCTCTTTAGCCATCTCATTGAATTTATTAAAGAGATTTGTTTGACCATCTATGATTACTTGTCTCAACTCCTTTATGTCATCTGGGAGCTTATCTTCCTGTTTCTTGGTGTGGATTGTAATTTTTTGTTGGCATGTTGACATCTGGCTCACTAGATGTATTTATTCTGGATGCAGTTTCTCTCTTTAGTTTATGGCTTTCTTGCCCTTTCTTCCTTACTGGTTGTGCAGTAGGAGCTGAGGATATAGTTGGTGCTGTAAGCTGTGATGAAGCTTCTCCCAACTTTCTCCTTTGCCAGGGGTAGGGACAGAACCACAGCCATGTGTAATAATGCAAGTCGTACAGGCCTAGACTCTAGTTGCCCAGAGAGACCGATGAAGCTTCACACCCCTTCCTCCCCTGCCTGGGGCAGGGATGGAGCTGCAGGTGTGAGCAGCAGTCTATGCCATGTGAGTCCAAAATGACCACAGTTAACCCAGTAGACTTCTGACTATTCAGTCTGTGCCAGCTGAATGTACCTGCAATTACCCGGAGAGGCTGATGCTAGGGCTGCAGTCCAATCTGGGTGAAAGAAGCTGGTCCTTACCATCACTGTGTTTTTTTGTCAGCCCTGCTTCCCCTCATCGTGGGGGCGGAGTCAAATGGTGTCTCCCAGCCCCTCTCTGACCTGGATAGGCCCAAACCCCAGCTGTTCCTAGGGTTATACTCCAGCCAGCCGAACCCAGCAATCAGTAGCTGAAGTTGGCAGCCAACCGTCTCTCCCTCCCCCATTTTTGGGAAACAGAGCCTCCAATTCCAGCCACAAAACAGCTCCCGAGGCAGCTTGTGCCCCCAGAGTAGAAAGATCACCAGCCTCTGTGGTGTGGCCTGTATTTTCCCAGAGAGGTTGGTGCAGGTCCCCCCACGTTCCTCCCTGCCAGAGGTGGGCCTGGGACATAGGCTAGAGCTGCTGTCTGATCTGGATGGGAAGAAGCTGGTCCCTACCGTTACTGTGATTTTCAGTCTGCCTCACTTCCCCTTATGCCAGGGGCGGAGTTAAAATGGCGGCTACCGGCTTCTTTCTGACTTGGACAATTTCAAACTTTAGTTCTTCTTAGGATTATGCTTTAACCAGCCAAGTTTACAAATCAGTAGCTGAAGTTGGTGCCCAACCGCCCCCTCCTGCCCCGGTTTTGGGAAGTGGAGCCTCCAATTCCAGCAGTGGAATAGCTCCTGAGGCGACTTGTGCCACCAGTGCAGGATATGCACTGGCCTCCAGGGTGTGGAGTGCTCTACTCATGAATCTTCTCTGCAGATGGGCAGTCTCCTCCTTCCATTCTTTCAAAGAGGTTGCAGGATACTCTTCTGGTCTCCTGGAGCCCCCAAACAGGTGCTTTAGGTAGCTCTGGGTGATTACTAATTGCCCTGTAGCATGAGTTGACTCTAGGAGCTCCTTACTCTGCTGCCATCTTGCTGGTTGTCCCTCTAGCTTATCTTTTGATTCTGTTGTTCTGTTGTGTGTTTCTGGATATTTTCTTCTGCTCTGTCATCCAGTCCACTGAATCTCTTTTCAGCTATGTCTTCTATTCTGTTAAGCCTGGCTCATGAGTTTTTTTTTTTTTTTTTTAAGGTACCAGAGGCTAGGGATTGAACCTGGGACCTCGTATATGGGAAGCTGGTGCTCAACCACTGAGCCACATTAGCTTCCCTAAGTTGTTTTTTTTTCATTTGTTTTGCTTATTGTTTTTGTTTGTTTGTTTTTTCCAGAAGGCACTGGAAACCAAACCCAGGACCTCCTGTGTGGAAGGCAGGAGCTCATCTGCTTGAGCCATATCCATTCCCTATTTGTTTACTTTTAAGATATGTTTTCACTTGTCTCATCTTAATTTTTATTATAGCTACATTATTTTTATTTCCTACATTAAACAAATGATCAAAGTGTATGTTTTGTTACTTTTATCTGTGAGGTTAGAAATACTTGCTATAACTATAACAACCTTAATAGAACTCTTATTAACCTATTCTTTATTTTACACATTAATTACAAGGAGAAATTTTGTTTGTAGTACACTTTATATATATATTTTAGCAGTTAATAGTAGAATTTGCATCTAATAGTGCCCCTTGGAAATTTGGCACATTTTAAAGTTTTGTATTGGAGGAGTGGCAGATGAAAGAGAAGAGTAAAAAATAAATCATTACTAATTAGACTTCTTGAGTTTATTTAAGAATCATCTTTGGTATTTCATCAACCTAGGCCTTTTAAAATTCATTTAGTTATTCTAGCTATTTTATATCATATTATACAAAATTAGTGGTGGTGAATGAATAGCTCCTTACATTGCTATTCTACAGAAATTTACTTGTAATCTCCTACATGCCCAACTTTTGTCATTGGATCTTGCTTTTAGACATATCTTTACCAGGTTATTCTTGGAAATCTATGGTTCTTTTTTTCTTCTTCTTTCTCTCTCTCTCTCTTTCACTCTCCCTCTCTTTCTCATTCTTTCAAGTGTATCATCAAAGTGTCCTAATAACGATATTGACAGAATTTAAATTAGTTGGGGTCAAAGGTACACTAAACCTAAACATTAATGGTTCAGAGAAGTTTATCATTTATTATATTAGAAAGATTTTGTTTGCCCTTTTCAAGTGTATTGCCTTGATAAATTTAGGAAAATTCGTGTATATCAGTAGCTTGATATATGTGATCATTTAATTCATGTCTCAACTTGGCAAGGTTATGGTCTCCAGTTGTTCAGTCAAGCAAGCACTGGCCTGACTGGTACTGTGGGGATATTTCATGCATTTACATTATTAGCCAGTTGATTGCATGTATGGCTGATTATATCTACGATCAGCAATGAGAGAAGTATCATCCAATCAGTGGAAGGCCTTAAAGCAGGGGTTCTTAACCTTTTTTGTTCCACATACCCCTTTGCCAGTCAGATGAAAACCACAGACCCCCTTCTCAGAATGTAGCAGCAGATAGTTTTATGACACTCAACTAGTGTCAGGTCTAACAACTACCATAATTTCAAAGTATGAATAAGTGTAAGCGATTTTTCGAGATATGCAGCAATTGTAATATGATATGAAATAAGTACTACTGTGATTTATTGCATACATTCATAAGTGAAGGAAATGCTAGATTTCAGTTAGAGGTCAGAGAAAATAAAGATAATAAGTTGATTTTTTTCAATTCAAGCCCATGGCCCCCCTGAAATCTTTCCACAGACCTCTTGGGGGTCCGTGGATCCCTGGTTAAGAACCCCTGCCGTAAATGAAGAAGTGATGATTTCAGCAGTCAGAAAGAAGAATTTCTATTTCTACTTCAGCCAGCCAGCTTCTTGGGAATTCATTGAAACCTTCATCTGAGTTCGCAACTTGCGACTTGCCCTATGGAATTTGGACTTGCCAATCCCCAGGGTTGCGAGAGCTAATTCCTATAATAAATCTCATAACATCTCTATATTTATATATTCTGTCATTTCTGTTTCCTAGGAGAACCCTGGCTAATACAATATATAACCCATTTTTCAAATTATAATAAAATTCACTAATCTGGAGAAAGACCTTTCTTTAAAAGTGAGATGATTTTGGGGAAGTTGTGTGTGCATTTTTAAATTAATAAAGCGTTCATTCAATCATCACAACACCTTTAAAGTTAGCTATTATATTTAAGAGGAATCAGGTTTACATTCAAAGAAGTGCTAACAGTTCCCTTTAAATTGATGAAAATAAAATATTATAGACTATTATAGAAAATAGAGCTTTAATACCTTAAAATAAACTAGGTCAACATTCATTCAAATTTCAGCTTGAAAGGGTCCCTGCGGATCTCTTTTAATGAATAGATAAAACCAAATTTGTAATTAGCATGTTAATTATATGCAAATTGTCTTTTTTAATGTACTTGAGAGTCCTTTAAAACTGTGTTCTTATGTATTTAAAGCATTCCCCTGAAATTCTGTTTGTGGGATTCTTCAGGGTCAGGTATTTAGTGAGTTAATGGAAACTCTTACTGCATTTTCCTTTGGTTTTGTTGATGCAAAAGTGCAAATCACATTCTTTCTGTAAAAGTCTGGTTTCTCATATAACAGGTGTTCTAACCTGACCATAATTCTAAAGGAATACAGAAAGAATCCAGAGTAAACCTTTGGGATGTGGCCCCATCTTGGGAAAAAAAAAGGAAGAGAAAGAACCAAGAATTTCTATCTTTAGCACAAGCCCCTCATAAAAGTATTACATTTCAAAAATCTT
Source organism: Cabassous unicinctus (assembly GCA_029593785.1). NCBI lineage: Eukaryota > Metazoa > Chordata > Mammalia > Cingulata > Chlamyphoridae > Cabassous > Cabassous unicinctus. Next base: position 10,192 of record JAQZBX010077947.1, read on the forward strand.
ATAAATTATTCAAAAATATTTACTCTTGGGGGCCGATGTGGCTCAAGTGGTTGGGCGTCCATCTTCCATATGGAGGGACCGGGGTTCACTCCCCGGGACCTCCTGGTGAAAAAAAAAAAAAAAATAGAAGTCTTGCAGGTGAGCCACTGTCCCGTGCGCACGTATGTGGTGAGCCAGGCCCCACTGAGCCACGCGGCAAGATGATGACACAGCAAGGGAGAGACACAGGAGAGAGCCAAGACGAGATGCGCCGGAAACCAGGAACTGAGGTGGCACAGGTGGCAGCGTGCCTGTCTCCCACATTGGAGGTCCCTAGGATCAAATCCCAGTGAAGACTGGAATAGAAGGATGAAAAGAGAAGGCAGGAAACAGACACAGAGGCTCACCCAGTGAATGGACACAGCAAGCGGGGGTGTGGGGTGGGGGTGGGGAATAAATAAATAAATAAATCTTTAAAAAAAGCCATTACTCTCGGCCTAAAGATAGAAACTATTTTATGCCATTCCTATGTTTTTCATTCCTAAAAATCAAGTAATAGTGAAGCAAGTTTCCTATATATAATAAAATATAGTAAACTATATTGCATTTAAAATAAAATAGATCTTACCTAGTAGATATTATTTAAATTAGGATTCTTCTAACTAATAGTACACAAGCAAATAATTGTTGCTGTCAATTTATTGGCTAAATAAATTGATTTGATAATAAATTCAGATGTAACTCATCTTAGCAAACTTACTATTTGAAAATCAATTTATATAAAGCATACCTCAGATGATTGGTTATGAGTTTACATACATGTATATATACAAATATGTACATACATGGTTTGAGTTTGCTTTAATGGAACATATGTGTTCTACAAACTTTTTTCCTTGCAACAATATGTGGTGGAGACCTTTCAATGTCAGAACTTACAGAGCTCACATATGCATATGTAAACTTTATATTACATTATAGTTGAACCAGAGTTTATTAAATAATTTAATCAATTGGTAAACATTTAGATTACCTTCAGTTTTTATTATTGCAAATGAAATTTGCAATTAATGTCCAGCTTTGTATAGAGCCTAGAACATCTGTATTTTTTGTCAGATAAGTTCTTAGAAGTGGAAATACTGGTTTGAAGGGAATACAACTAAATTTTTGGTAGGTTTTTCCAAGTTACCCTCCTAAGAGATGGTACCAGTTTGCAACCCCATACCCCTGTCAAAACTGAATTATCAGGGGGTGCAGACGTGGCTGAAATGGTTGGATGTCTGTCTCCCATATGGAGGGACCTGGGTTCGATCCCCGGGACCTCCTGGTAAAATAAAAGAAAAATATAGAAGGTGCATGGGCTGCCAGGCCCTGCCAGTGGGTACGCCATCAGGCCTCGTGTGCAGGTGCGCCATTAGGCTCCGCAAGCGTGTGTGCCACCAGGCCCCACCCTCAGGCCTCACGCGTGGGTGTGCCATCAGGCCCTGTGAGAGGGGGAGCCCCCAGGCCCTGCGTGGGCACGCTGACAGGCCCCATGCGCTGGTGTGCCATCAGGCCCTGCAAGTGGGTGTGCTGTCAGGCCCCGCGAGTAGGTTTGCCGTCAGGCCCCGGCTCCAAGCCCCACACAAGGGTGCGCCATCAGGCCTGCGTGCAGGTGCACTGCCAGGCCCTGTGCGTGGGTGCACCGCATGCAGCAAGATGATGACGTAGCAGGAGAGTGCCATAGCAGGAGAGTGATGCAGGGGAGAGCAAAGACGAGATGCACTGAAAAACCAGGAACTGAGATGGTGCAGGTGGCAGAATGCCTCTCTCTTGCATTGGAGGTTCCCAGGATCAAATCCCAGTAAAGGCAGGAGGAGAAGGATGAGAAGAGAGGGCAGGAAACGGACACAGAGAATTGCCCAATGAATGGATGCAAAAACAGCAGAAATGGGGTGTGGGGGGTGTAAAAAATGGATAAAAAGTAAAATAAATAAATAAATAAATCTTTTTAAAAAACTGAATTATCATCACACTCTACTATTTTCCAATCTACATGCAAATTTTTTGTTTTAATTTGCATTTATTTTATTTTGGAGTGAGGCTTCACATCTTGTTATATGCTACTAGCCATTTGGGTTTCTTTCTTTGTTTTTTTTTTTAGGAGGCACCAGGCATTCAACCTGAAACCCCATTTGGGTTTCTTTTTATCTGGTAATTTGGCTTTTTAAAATCGATGAGTGAGAGCTCTTTGGGCATAATGGTTATTAATCCTTTGTCTACTTTATTTCTTCCAGCCTATCATTTGTCTTTTGGCGAACTCTAATTTCTAATTTTTATGGAACTTTCCATCTAGAAACAAATTTCTCTACATTTTCTCAAGTCTTTCAATTATTTTATAGTTTTTATCACATTAATTTATTACTCCATGGTTTAGTTTTAAATTTTAGTTGCAGATCAAGTGTGAACTTATATATATATATTTATATTTATATTTATATAACATTTTCCATTTGGTTATTAGGAAAATAGTGTGTATGTTTCTGTGTGTGTGTTTTAATGTTTATCTTGTATCTAAGTTACAGGTCTCTATTATTAGTGCTAATAATTTTTCTGTTGATTGTTTGGGTATACAGTTACCTTATTTGCAAGTAATGCTAATTTTATCTTTTCTTTCTATTATTTTATATTTATACACACACACACACACACACACACACACATTTGTGTTTCTAATCTCATGGAATTGACTAGGACCTCCAAAACATGTATGATGGTGGTGAAACTGGTGACTCTTGTTTTGACCTTCAATAATGGGAATGTTTTTGGAGTTTTAATATTAAGTATATTATTTACTTTTTTCTGATATCTTTTATCTGTTTAAGGAAGTTTGTTTCTATTCCAAGTTGAGTATGTTTTTTTTAAAATCAGAAATGAATATTTACAATAATTATAGTTTTTCTCTTTTTAACTATTATGTGGTCAAATAAATGGTTAGATTTCCTAATGTTGAATTTGTATACTTTTCCTGAAATAAACCTTTCTCAGTCTTGTTTTATTTAATAAAATTTTGACATTAATATTTTATTTAGGATTTTTATTATTTTATGCATAAATATGACTGCCTGCTTGTTTTTTTTCTTTCCATTTTTGTGCTATCATTGTTTCATCTGGGAACAATCATTGTAAAGTGTTGGAAAACTTTAACATCAAAAGAATAATGTTTCTTGATGGTTTGGTAGAATTCCTTATAAAACTGTTTTAGAGAATACTAATGACTTTTTCTTCTATTGAAGATTATTGTTCTATTTATTTTTTTCACCTCTTCTTGAGTCAAATTATTTTAATTTTCCTTCAAAATTATCCATTTCAAGTAGATTAGTAGTTCTCAACATATGGTCCAGGAATTCCTAGGAGTCCTTTCTGAAGGTTCATGAGCCACAAGTACTTTCCTCATAATACATAATAATTTGCCTTGTACACTCACATTCTCTCAAAAATATACAGTAGAGATTCCCAGAGGCTACATATGTAATATCACAAAGATTGAATGCAGAAACAGATAGGAGAATCCAAATGTCTTCTAAGACAGACGTTAAAGAGATTTACAAAAGTATACTTCATTGCCACTCTTCTCACTAAATTATTTTTTGTGGAAAATAACATTTCAAAAGATAATGTTATTTATGTTAACATATCATGGATTTTTTTTACTGTTATTTAAAAAGAATTAATAAATATTTTTAAAAATTCATAGTTTACATTGCTTATATTGTAAATATTGATAGATATTACCAACATAGGCAAAAACTATTTGAGGTCCTCAATAACTTTTAAGAATGTAAAGAATCCTCAAACCAACTGTTTAAGAATCACTGATCTAGATTCAACAATTTAATTTTTATGAAGGTGCATGATCTTGTCTTCCATAAGTCTTTAAATCTTCTTTGAATAGAACATTTTACCATGCATGTGTGTGTATATATATATATGTGTGCATCTGTATGTACACTTACATATATCTGTGCATCTTTTTTTTTTTTTTTTT
>JAQZBX010077948.1:0-14204 GCA_029593785.1 Cabassous unicinctus
GATAGTTCTGTTGCTAAATCCTTATATACTGTTTGCTAATCCTAATAGCAAATAATATCAATTCAGTACATATGATAGAGATATGTTAGAGAATATACAATGTGATTATTAGAAGCTATTCTATAAATTTCTTTTTGCATTTAACTTACTGATGGTAACTTTGGCTTGTCAGTCTGTATTAATTCATGTTCTCTAAAAAATTATTGTGGTTTTCACATTTTTGACATTGCTAAAGTCAATTTCTCCTCTACATTAAGAGGAACTTTGTCATTTGTTAGAATTCTCTCAGAGCATTCTAGTTTTAAAGTTTCTTAGACTTAACACCAATTTTTGAGTGATCTATAGAAAGAATGGCTTTATTAGCTATCATTTATTAAACAATTGTATAACTGATTATATAGATTGTATAAATGTAAAATGAATTATTACTGATAGTTTTTGCAGTTCTTTTCTCCCAAATATAGTCTGAAAGTTGTTTTCTCTTATAGCCTTATCTAAAATATAAGAGGTTCAGTCAGTTATTTTAATGGCTAAAAGGTATCTCATTTTTGATTTAAGGAAACCCTTATAACTGTAGTATATTGGCTGACACTACCATTTTAAAATAGGAGTTCATGTATTCAGAAAATTAATTTGAGCTTGTCATTCACCTATTACATGATTCCATAAGGATGAATAATCCATTAGTCAATTTGTAAACCCGGTTATCCACGTACCTATAGTTAGCTGCCATTGCACTGTTAATTTCATGTTTATCAGAAAATTTATTATTTTCTTAGTTTTAAAGATCACGCTGTTATTAAAAACTGTGAGAACAAAACTGATAATAAAACATTAACTTAAACATTCAATTTCAGAAGAAATTAGAATAAAAAACTAAAATAATGTACATAAAAATGGAGCATTCTCCATTTTACAGTATTACTATACTACCTAAATAGAGAAATTGGTTTAAAAATATATTCTGTCCTAAGTTGTCTAAATCAAGGGGTTGGATGAAAGTCTGGAGTAAAATTTTTTTTCCAGTGAGAAAAGCTTAAACTTGAGAAGTTTAAGAGTTAAATTTAAACCTGCAATTGGTTGTCTTCCCAGTCTTGATGGTGAGTGAAGGAAAGGGCAATCAGTAAACAAGACAGGCCCTTTATCAAATATGGCTTTAATAACCACAGGCAATACCTAATATCACACTGGGAAGCAAATTGTTAGTTATTGGAGACTGCTGTGCATTGGTGTGATATTCCCTGAGGCTAAAACCAATCAGCAGCAAGGTCATGCTGTATCCCATGAAGCTTATGAGTGGTTTCCAGGGGTAACCTCTTTCAAAGCACATTAGAATAATCTAATTTGGGGTTTCAAAATTGGGAAAAATGATGGACAGTTTACTTGCTAACAAATATTGTTCCTGCAATTGCATTGGAAGAAGTCTCATAATTGCAATAGGTTATGATGCATTCTTAAAACAAAAGAATGTTACATATGCTATTTTATTGGGTATAAACATAAAATTTATTTCCAATGATCTTTTATCCAAAAATGAGTTTATTTCTGCCTTGAATACTTAAAAAGTCACTCTTTCTTTTCGAAAATAGTGGAGGTGGTGCCACCCTATTCCATTACCATTAAACAGGTCTTTGATATTAAAAGACTGAAAATTTGCAAATCGTCATGTACTAAGTCTCTATAGGCCTTGGCTGTTTCTATTATTATAAGAAATATTTATAGAATACGTATTAGGTAGTATATATCATGCCTAACAGACATCATCTTGTCTTTCAAGAAGTATATATTATTTTCTTCAAAAGGGTTCAAAACAAAGTCATATTTAAATCCTTAACAGAGCAATAATTTTTCTTTCAGACGATTCCTGGGGTGACACCCTCAAAAGGGATATTAGTGAAATGTTTAAATTACGTCAACTTGTTTAGGCTACTAAATTGGCTATTGAAAGATGAATACTTCATTGAACTTACATAGGCCCAAATCAATGCTTTCAAATGAATTATTATCATAGCAATTTAAAGTTTTTAATCTTCTAGAAAATTAAGAACACTTAAGAAATTAAAGGCTACAGCAAATATAGAATTATTTAGTTCACTGAGATGCCTGAAAGAGTCAGTGTTGCTTCTAAAAACATTCATTTTATCCCTGGGGATTATATATACTGTCTTTGGTTCATCATTATGGGTATAAGAACTTGGCCAGTGGCACATCTACTGGGACAGAGGTGGGCCAGAACCAAGAGTCTGGGCAGAACCATCAGTTTTTACGAGGCTCTCTTCCTAGGGCATAGCTGAAAAATTAATTTAACTTAGATATTTGAAAGAAAATGAACAAACGATGGGACAAAGTATAGATGTCTAGAGAAGTAGTTAAAAGTGAAAGTTGGTTAATAATAATAGGAAACATAAGAAAGGGCTTTCAGGGCAGGAAGCTAGTCGTAAGGAATAATGGAGATGGCATAGCAATAACCAGTTCTAAAGAAAGAATAGGTTCCAATAGGCAACTATATAGCTTAATATATAGTCTAAGCACAATGCTAGGCATTGTAAAAAGAAAAAACTACAAAAAATATATGTGGCTTTTACTAAGGGAGAGTCTGCCATAGAAGCATATAAAAAGAAGTAAGTTACTGGACCTAGATGTCAAGGTGGTGGAATGATTGTAGAGAACAAAACAAATAACCAGGAATTAAGACAGAGGTATCATTTAAAAGAAACTTGGCTGTGCAGCTGATGTGATGCTGAGATAAACATTGCCTCACAGTTCCTTAAATTGTTTCTTAAAGGAAGATAATTTTTAACAATTATTAGAACAAGCCTGAGTGTGTGGATATGTGGATCCAGCAGGCAAGAAACTAGGGTACTCCAGAGGAAAAGGAGAGGTTGGACTGCTCGTATTGGTGCTCATTTATATCTCTAATAATGGTATGGTCTTCCAGAGTAGAGTAAAGTTTCTACCTAAAACTAGCAATGGCATTCACCTCCAACATAGACTCTTCAGTTGCACATGGGCTTCATAAGGAGAGTCATTTCTCATCAAACACTTTATCTAGAGTTGAAAAACTTATTTTCTGAAGTCAAGTGCAATTTGGTATATGTATAAGCACTTGCCCCTTTGGAGCATAGTCAAGGCCAGTATACCAAAGAAGGAGGAGAAGGAAAAAAAATTTCCATTTCTTTTTTGCTACTCTAACATCTATCTGAGTGTCTCTATCAAACTTGAAAAGACACTTTTATGTATTTTGCTTTGAATTTGCTTTTAATATTAATTAATGTTATTTTGCTTTTATGTGATACTTCCATTATGAACTGTCAAAAACTTATTATGAGAATAACAAGTTAGTAAAGATGTAAACAAGGTGTGAAAGGAAAATTAATATACAAATAAATGAATTGAAGGATGTGCTGAAGTCTTAAATCTTGAGAGTAACTTATGAGGCTAGAAGTGAAGGCTTTATGATTATATTTTTATAAGAACAAAAAAATATATAATTCCCATAGTAATTCTTGCATTTTGTTTAATTTTTGTATAAGTTCAAATTATTGTATGATGAATATCCTACCAGGCATCAGCAAAATGAAAAAACAATATAATACCAATAGGATGCACTAGAAAATCATTTTATTTCAAACAAACTTTCTAAGCTAAATTGAAATTATATTTTAACACTGAGTATTCTTGTTTGACATATACATGTAGAAAGAAAAAGAAGATAGCACTTAAATGTGTCTATTGAAAATTTGTATTTCCTAGAAAAGTAAATATAACAAGATCAGTAAATAATTAAAAATACAGCGTTTCATCTCTCTGAGAAACAAAGCAAAATTGCCAATACAGTGAGGACGCCTCTGTTTTATATTAATGATCATTTTGTTGGCTATGCATTCTTCAGTCTGACACAACAATCATCTCATTAGCAATGACAATTTTGCTTTACTTTCAATCTTATAAATACAAAAGAAATTGATTTTTCTATTTTAAAATGTTTTCAAATGTATTTCTGTAGCATATTTACTTAGAAATAAGGTTAATCTTTTATGGAAATAAAAGAAAAACTATATTAGGTAGTGTCATGTTATTTTGAATTAACTTTAATGAAGTATAATTTACATGTGATAAAATAAACCCATTTTAACTAATCATTTTGATGAGTTTTGACAAATTTATTCCCCTTGATGGAAAGATTTCCATACCAATAAACTGTTTTCTTGAATCACCTAACAGACAATCTCTATCTCCTCTCCTTCCTTGCCACCAGGCAACCACTTATCTGCTTTCATTCTAGATTCGATTTGTCTTTTCTAAAATTTCATATAAGCTAGAATCATACAGTTTGTATTGTTTTATTTCTTTAGAACCACATATTTTCTTGAGGCATACATTTTATTGTGTGTATCAATACTTTGTTTCTTTTATTGCCAAGTAAATTTCATTGAAATATATATGTGTATACTTTTATATTCTCCCTATACCCCAGTGAGTTGTAAATTAACCTCTTGATGGGCATTTGGTTCCATGTGGGACTATAATGAATGAACCTGGTATAGATACTGGTGCACAAGTTTTTGTGAGTAAATATTACTTCATTTCTCGCTGGTAAAGGCTTATGAGTTGGTCAGATGAACTGTACAGTAAATATATGTTTAACTTTATTTTTTTTAAAAGTGTTTTCCAAAGCAGCTGGATACTTTTACAATCCTTCCAGCAACCAGCAATATTTAGATATACCTCTATATCCTCTTCAATATTTGTTACTCTCAGTTTTTCTAATTTTATTCATTGTAATGTATTGATATAGGAATATTATTGTGGTTTTAATTTACATTTCCCTGATGAGTAATTAGGGTGAGCATCTTTTCATAGGTTTATTAACAATTTGTGTAGCTTCTTTTGTGAAGCGACTATTTAACTCTTTTGTCTACTTTTCTATTTTGTGTCTTGTTACCAATGTAAAAGGTATTTATATATTCTTAGTATAGGTTCAAAGTATTTTATATGTATTGTCCTCACTCCTCCATCTTCTCCTTCTGCTCCACATGTGGGCAAGCTGATAAGAAAGCCAACTTTGCTCCCTCCTTTGGCACCAGTGGGAAGTTCAAACCATACAAGGGAGGGAACCCACACTCCAGTCCTACTTTCACAAGCAAAAAAAAAAAAAAAAATCCAAGCCAGTAATTTTTCCTTACTCTCTCAAGCCATTTTTGGGCCAGATTGGGAAACTTGTCCTTTTATCCCCAGAATGCCTTCTTATCTTAGTAATAAACCTTTCATATACTCCTAGTGTGTGTATGTGTGCAAGTGTCATTAGGCTCAACATTCAAACCGAATTTTATTTGGAGGCCCATCCTGATCCACAGAATTGTCACAACAACAAGGATGGGAATATTTTCTCCTATGATTTCTTCTCAAAGTTTATTAATTTTAACCATAGTTTAGAGTGATGACCCATTTTGAGTTAACTATATGTATGGCATTAAGGAAGAGAATAGATTCATTTTTCAATCGAAATATAATTCACATACCATAAAATTCACCCTTTTAAGGTGTACAATTTAGTGGGTTTTAGAATATATGCAAAATTGTATAGCCATCACCACTATCTAGTTCTAGAACATTATCATCACCCAAAGTCCATATCAATTAGCACTCACTCCCTGTTCCCATCTCCCCCAGCTGTCATAATCATTAATCTATTTCCTATCTTTGTGGATTTTCCTATTATAGACATTTCATACAAATGGAGTCATTCAATACATGGTCTTTCATGTCTGACTTCTTTCACTTTGTGTTTTCAAGGTTTATCAATGTTGTTGAAGGTATTATTTCTTCATTCCTTTCTTTGGCTGAATGTGGTGGTTTGTAGCCATGAACCCCAGAAAAACATGTTTTTAATCTTAATCCATTCCTGTGGGTGTGATCCTGTTATAAAGTGGACCTTTGGATGAGATTACTTCATCAAGGTGTGACCCAACTGACTCAGGAGGGGTCTTAATCTTTTTACTGGAGTCATTTATAAGCAGAATGAAATTAACACATGGAAAGAGAGAAAGCTACAGGAAGAAGTCAAAAGTCACAGAGAAGTCAGGAGAGACTGCCATGTTCATTGCCATGTGACAGAAAAGCCAAGGACCAAGGATCACCAGCAGCCAGCCCCAGAATGACAGTCTTCTGGGAGAAATCTTTACCTTGATAATGCCTTGGTTTTGTGATTCCCCTGGCCTCAAAACCATGAGCCAATAAATTTCCATTATTTAAGCCAACCTATTTCATGCTGGTTTTGGCAGCCAGGAAACTTATATTAACATTGATTAATATTCTAATCTGTGGATATCCTACATTTGATTTATCCATTATCAATGATAGACAGTTGGGTTGTTTCCACATTTGGGCTACTATGAATAATGCTACCAAAGCCATGCATGTGAAAGCATTTATAGGAACATATGTTTTCAATTCTGTTGGGTATATACCTATCAATGAAATTATTGGGTCATACAGTAACTCTAGATTTACTCTTTTGAGGAAATGCTAAATTATTTTCCAAAATGGCTGCAACATTTTGCAGTCCTACTAGGAATTTATGAGCATCCCATTATATCCACATGCTTTCAAAAGTTGTTATTGTCTGTGTTTTTAAAAATTATTATTATGTCTATCCTAGCAGGTACAAAGTGATATCTCATTGTGGTTTTGATTTGCATTTCCCTAATGACTATTGATGTTGAATATCTTTTGGTATGCTTATTGGTCATTTTTATATCTTCTTTGGAAATAATTGGGTTATTTTTCCTTTGATCATTGAGTTGTAAAGATTTACTGTATATTCTAGATAAAAGTCCTTTATCAGGTACATGATTTGTGAAAATTTTATCTTACTTTTAGGTTGTCTTTACACTTTTGTGATGATATCCTTTGAAGCATAAGAGTTTATAATTTTGAGGAGTCCAATTTATCTAGTTTTTCTTTTGTTACTTGTGCTTTGGGTGTTATATTTAAGAAACCATCCCTTAATCCACTGTCAAGAAGATTTAGTCTTATTTTATTTAAACATTTTAGAGACTTAGATTTTAAATTTAGATTGATGGTCCAATCTCAGTTATTTTTTGGATACAGTATGTGTTATGCATCCAACTTCAATCTTTACATATGGATAGCCAGTTTTCCCTTCACTGTTTGTTGAAAAGACTATTCTTTCTCCTTTTAAATTTTTTTCCTATTAAAAGACTATTCTTTCTCCTTTATTTATTTATTTACTTATTTATTTATTTTAAAGAAACTTTAGATTACATAAATGTTACATTAAAAATATAGGCGATTCATATATGTGAATATTGAATATTCACATATGCTCCACTCTCTCCCCCTCCCACACTTCCCCACATTAACAACATCCTTCATTAGTTGCAATTAATGAACACATATTGAAGCATTGCCACTAACCATGGATTACAGTTTACATTATAGTTTGCATTCTGTCCTGCGCAATTTTGTAAGTTATGAAAAAATATATAATGGCCTGTATCCATCATTGCAACATCATGCAGGACAATTCCAATGTCCCAAAAATGTTCCCATATTACACCTATTCTTCCCTCTCCCATCCCCTCCAATCTCTGGTGGCCACTGGCTTTACATCAATGATAAGAGTTCTTCCATTGCTAGAATAATAATAAGTCTATAGTAGAATAATAGTAAGTCTACCTTAGTCCATTGTTCATTCCCCAATGTTGAGGATTTGGGGATGGTGATACCCACTCTGCTTCTAATTGAGAGGGGGCTTCGATCCCATGGGGCAGATGGATGGACCTCTCTTGCTTGCAATTGCAGACACTCTCTATTCCTTGGGATGGGCATTGTTCATCATCATCTCCTTGTTAATTGTCCTGGGTGAGTCCAGTGAACTGGAGAGTAGGTGTTGCAACTCTGCTGAAATTCAGGGATCAACTGGCACATGGATGGACCAAAGATTCAAGTCTCTGGGACATATATTTATCGAGCATAGTACTAATTATGGGTTCAAACAAAAGAGGCAGAAGAGCCATGTGTAGAGAGCTCTGGTACACTGGGGAGCATAAATTCCAATGTAAGGTCCACTTATAGGGTACCGAATTCCTGACCTGTCTGCCATGCTATGGTTTCTGGATGTCTCTGCAGTCCTCAGGAGCCCTGCTATTTGTGGCAGTCAATGAGATCCTGCTGAGACTTGCATAAGCATAACCTCTGGAATGACCTCCCAATTCACTTTGAAATCTTTTAGCCATAAAAACTCATTTGTATTTAACAACAGCTTTCATTAGTGTGGTACAGTTGTTGCAATTAATGAACACATATTGAAGCTTTGCTACTAACAGTGGATTATAGTTTACATTATAGTTTACATTCTGTCCTGCACAACTCTTTAAGTTATGACAAGATATATAATGGCATGTTTCTGTCATTGCAATGTCATTCAGGACAATTCCAAAGTCCCGAAAATGTCCCCATATTACACCTATTTTTCCCTCTCCCTCCCCTCATAACCTCCAGTGGCCAGTGCCTCCACATCAATGATAAAAGTTCCTCCCTGCTATAATAACAATAAGTCTATAGAAGAATAACAGTAAGTCTACTCTAGTCCATCATTCATTTCCCAATCCTGAGCATTCTAGGATGGCAATGTCCACTCCACCTCTAACTGAGAGGGGGCTTAGATCCCATAGAGCAAATGGGTGGAACTCTCTTGCTTATAGTGATAGACTCTCTCTGTTCCTTGGAATGGGTGTTACCCATCATCATCACCTTGTTAGTTGTCCTGCGTGTGTCCAATGAACTGGAGAGTAGATGTTGCAACTTTGCTGAGATTCAGGGCCCAGTTGGCACATGGAGAGAACAAAGATTTAAGTCTTTTTGACATACACCTATCAAATATAGTACTAATACAGCTTAGAAGTGACAGTGAACCCAACTCAGACTATCTTTATTGATTGATTCACTCATTCATTAAATTTATATTTATTGATGGATAAATATATGTCATTTATTCTTCAGGAAGCTGAGGTTATAACAGTGCATGAAACCATATATACTATGTCAAGTAGTAGTAAGAAGTTTGAAGAAAAATAAAGCAAAGAAGGTGATATAGATTGGTAGGCTATTTTAAATAGAATTGATAGGAAAATCCACTATGAGATGATAATACATAAACAGAAGCCTGAAAGAAAAGGGTGTAAGCCAGGTAGATATTTGTGGAAGAATGTTCAAGAAAAAGAAATATCAAATACAAAGGTCCTGAGATCAGAGTGTCCTTGGTAGGGTACAAACACAGCAAATAAGGCCAAGGTGGCTAGCAGAGAATGAGCAAGGAGATGAGCAGGGAAAAGCAGCCTCAGCAATGTCCTATAGGACCTCGTAAATGTAAAGAATTTTGATTTTATTCAAAAATTTTGAGAAGAGGAAAAGTGTGATCTGAATTAGTTTTGTTTTTAAGGAAACATTTTATGAAGTGTATATATCCATAGAGTGGTTTGTTCACTTTTCATTACTGCATTTAATAATCCATCACAAGATTTCACCACAATTTTTTTATACATACCACTGTAGATGGATTTTTAGATGATTCCAGTTTGGGGCTACTATGAATAATGCTACTTTGACTATTCCTGTTTCTGTCTTTTACTACACATATGTACACATTAATTTTGGTTATGTGTCCAGAAGTGGAATTGCTAGGTCATCGGTTAGTGTATATTATCAGCTTCTGTAGATAATGACAAAGTTTTAAAATATACTAAGAATGTAAGAGAATGAAAATTATTCTACTTACTCAAAACATATTGTCAGGTTTTTAATTTTAGCAGTTCTAAAGATATGCAGCAGCATTGCTTTGTGAACTTAATACATACTTACCTGATGAAAAATGAATTGTAGCACCTTTAACCTATGTTTATTGGCCTTTTGGCCATCCTAGACTTGAAGTACATATTTACATCTTTTCCCTACTTTGCAATGGCTTTTGTATCCTTAGTGATTGGTAAGAGTATTTTAGATATGAGTTCCTTATTGAATTGCAAATATAATTTCTCACTCTGTGGATTATTTTTCAAAATTTTCATGGTGTCTTTTGTCATTCATACTTAATATTAGTAATCTCTATTCTCTTGGAATGTAACTGTGTGTTGATATAATGTAGAGATCAACATTCATCTTTTTCCATGTGAATATACAATTAAACCTGATCCATTTATTAAAGAGACCATCTTTTCCCGACTGCACTGCTGTAGAAGCTTTTTCATAAGTTTGGTCAATGTATGTGAATGTTCTGAGCTCTTTTTAAGGTTGTGTGCAATAAACATCCATGAAAAGACAATACAGGAGAGTCCCATGAGAACTGTCTTCTAACTCTACATAGATATCCTTGTCTCATTCCTGATCTTATTTACAGGAAAAGTCCTCAATAGTTCACCATTATGTATGATGCTTATGAAAAGTTTTATTTACTTTTTGCTAGATGGACTTTTCATATTAAGAAATATCCTTCTATTCCTAATCTGTTTAAAATTAAATTTTTTTTTTAACTATGGCAGAAAGTTGAATTTTATCAAAAAGACTTTTCTTCACCTACTACAATTATATTATTCTTCTCTTTATTCTTCCAATTAATAATATACATTGGCTAATTTTCAAATAATAACTAAATTTGTATTCCTGAAATAAATCCAGCTTGATTTTTTTTTAGCTTGATTTTTATCTATTATTGTTTTTATACTTTGCTGGATAAAAGTTATTAATATCTGTTTAAGATTTTTGCTTTTATATTCCTGTAAGGTCTTATTCCAGTTCTGATTAAAAGGTGATATAAATGCATATGAAATACAAAATGCGTCCTCTTTTCCTCATGTCTTGCAGAATTTTTATTAAATTGATAGAACATTTCTTCCTAAAATATTTGAGGAAATTCATGTAAAGCAGACTACATTTGGAGTTTTCTTTGTGGAATGATTTGCATTTATAGGTTAATTACTTTAATAGAGAAAGGACTATTCATATTTTGTATATTTTCTTGTGGCCATTTTATGTTCTGTTTTTAAAGGATTTTTTCCTACAGTATCCAAAATTTAATATATGGGTATCATTTTTCATAATTTCTTATCTATACAAGCTGTAGGGTATTTATTTATGTCCTCTCTACATTCCTGTTTTTGATATATGTTCTTTCTCTCTATTTTGTTTTTTATTTTTTTGACTCATCTTGCTGTACTTTATTACTTATATCAATCATTGCAAAGAACTAACTTATGACTCTGCTGATTCTCTCTATTGGATGGTTTGCTTTCTATTTCATTGATTTCTAATCTCATCTTCATTGTTTCTTTCCTTCTGCTTTTTTCCCCTGAGTTTAATTTGGTGTGCTTGTTCTAACGTCTTTAAATGAATATATATACATACACACACACACACACACACACACATATATGTATCCATTTATATGTATATGTATAGATCCACATAAAATATATATATACATGGCAGGTGCTGCTGCTTTCTGCTTGGTCACTAGACAGCCTTCTCCATCCCCCCACACACAAAGAAATCGTCAAGCCTGCTAGCAAAAAAAAAAAGTGGAAAAATGCCTCATTCACTTCTATTCGTTTCTTTTCTCTCAATGTCCATGGGCATTTTATTCCTGACTAAAGATACTCTCTGATGCATTTAAAAAATTATGGGTATGTTTTTATTTAGTTTACCTAGTTGCTCTTGTGAGAAGGTTGTTTTAATTGAAACTTCTTCATCGAAGTGAAAAGCAGATATTCTGAATTCTGGCTGCTGTGTGGAAATAATTTGTAAGAACTGAGAAAGGATAAATGAGAATAATTAGGAGTCTCTTATACTAGTTCAAGCCAACATATGAAGGTAGTGTTGACTGGGCATTTGGGTAGAGAGTGACAGTTGGTTTCAGGGTATCTTCTCAATGAGCCCTGGCAGGATTTGCCAGAGTATGAAAGTAAAATAACCATCTACCCACAAATCCCCAGTGTTCACCTACTCCCTCCCCTAACTCTCCCCCCAGGTCCATGAGCAGTCCAACCCACTCTCCCCACCCCATCTCCCTGACAAACCAGCACCGCCTAACCTAAAAGTATCATTATACCACTGCCATGCCCCTCTACTGTACAACTACACACTTTGCCCTTTTCATAGATTTTGCCCATAAAGGCATTGTCTGACAACCTTCTTCTCCCTTTCTGTTTCCTGCAGGAAATAGATTCCTCTTGAGAAAAAGCCTACTGATATTCTTCTCTAAAATTCAGATTTTGGTGCTATGGTTATTTTAAGAACTTTATCAGAATGGTTTTATGAGAGGCAATTATGGTAAATGGAATATTTTCAAGCATAAACTACTGTACTTACAAAAATACTCACAGCAATTATAAGATTCATAAAATATTTAAAAGTATTTAGTGATGAGTTTTATAAATGGTTTAATGGTGACCTCAATTACACTGAGTCAATTAGCTGAAGAAGCATTTTTCTATAATCAGTGTTTACTTTAAATATAATTTCCTGTGTGATTTTTCTATGTAATAAGGTTTAATAATTTTTCAAATCAATATCTTCACTTTCTTAAAAACTACATACTTCTTAATGAAAGAAGAACAAAACACATTTATCTCATTTTCATTGTGCTTTAAAACATTCCTAAAACAATTACACTTATTACCACATAATTTTAGGTATTGACACTCATGCCTCCATATCATGTACCTTAATAAAAAAAAATTGAGAAAATGAATCTCAACAATTTCCTCAGAATTCATATTTTCTTTTCAGGTAAAATGTCAATAATTAATTTTTTTATTTGCTATTATACTCATTAATTTGTTGAATGGTTTCTGCAAGTAAGCATTGGGCTAGATCCATTAGCTAGACTATATGCTAAAACAAATGTGTTTGAATGTATGAGATAAAACAAATAGAAATTTACTTCTTGCTCTTGTGGTAGGCAGGAAAACTCTCTTCCATGATGTCATGGATCCAGCTCCTAAAACTTTTGTCTTTACCACTCCATAGTTCTTAACATCAAATTTATCTAGTCAATGGAGGAAACAATTGGGAAGTTTTTAAGGGTCCAGTTTGGAAGTGGCTCACATAATATTTATTCACATTCTATTGGCTAAATCTCAGTTACGAAGGCACACCTACATTCAAAGGAGGTTGGGAAACAGCCTATTTTCTGCATGCCCAGGATAAAGAAGGGACTAATGTTGATAAAGAGTTAGAATGCTTTACCATACTGCATAAATAAATTCAAATATAAATAAGAACTACTTTCATCTATAAAGGAACTTAACTTTAGTGGGAAAGGACAGTTAAATTAGTGACTGACCAGGGTGAAATAAGTTAAGAGCTATATTAGAAATAAAGAATACAGGAAATTCTTTAAAAATACCAAAGAATGGATAATTGCCCACAATAAAAAAGGGCAGAAAAAATTACATGTAGTTGGTAATGATTCAACTTTAACTCAAAAGATAAGTATAAATTCATTAGGTAGATGGGACAAAAAAATGAAAAAGTGTGTATAAAATTATGAAAAATAAAACAGCTTTGTATTAACTAGTTAATTATACTGTATTCCTATTTAAAATTTGGAAGTGATTTAAAAATACAGAAAAAAAGGAAAGGTAATACAGGTACCTATACACCCACAAACAAGAATTAGCAAATATTGACAATTTCTTACATTTGCTTCACATGTGATAGATGGAATTATTCTTCTATTTTTATCGAGAAAGGATACTCTATTTTTTCAAATGCCTTTTCTGCATCAGCAGAGATGATCATGTGATTTTTGCCCTTCTATCTGTTCATGGGGTGTATTACATTAATTGATTTTTTATGTTGAACCATCCTTGCATACCTGGGATAAAAATAACTTGATCATCGTGTATAATTCATTTGATATGTTGTTGGATTCGATTAGCAAGTACTTCGTTGAGGATTTTTGCATCTAAGTTCATTAAAGAGATTGGTCTGTAGTTTTCTTTTCTTGTAGCGTCTTTATGTGGCTTTGGTATTAGGGTGGTGTTGACATCATAGAATGAATTAGGTAATGTTCTCTCCTGTTCAATTTTTTTGGGAGAGTTTGAGCAGGATTGGTAATTAGTTCTTCCCAGAATGACTGGTAGAATTCACTTGTGAAGATGTCTGTTCTTGGGTTTTTCTTG
>JAQZBX010077949.1:0-14198 GCA_029593785.1 Cabassous unicinctus
GAAGCGAACCCGGGGCCTCTCATATGGTAAACGGGTGCTCTATCCATTGCGCCACACCCGCTTCCTGCCGTGAGGTTGCTGCATCAGCCCACCGCACCGCTCAGGCCGGCGTGCCCTCACAAGGAGGCCTCGGGACACGAACCCGGGCCTCCCATATGGTAAACGGGGGCTCTATCCACTGAGCCACACCCGCTTCCCCATTGATGCGCTTTTGATCATTTCTAATGACAATTGACTCACTATCTTGCAAAGCATTCCATTCCAGATTTGTAGCTGTGGCAACAGGAAAGTTCTTCTTCCTGAAGCAAGATATCTTGAATTATTAAACAGGGTCCCTATATATAGTAAACTGCCTCATTCAAGAAGAGTTAGAGTTTGCCATGCTAATTACCCAAGAGAAAGTATGATTCAGCAGAACTCAGGCCAAAAAATATCAATTCTTTACCTTTTCTTTCAAAAAACTAGGATAACATAAAAAAGATTTTAAGAAGTCGGAGAATGTTTGCTAAGAAGAAACAAGGTTTCCTACATACCCCTACTCCACCCTTCTCCCAGGCTGAAGATGAAGGGGAAATAAACTGGATAAGTCAGAGTTTCATAATACTTTCCATGATTTGAGAGCAGTCTACGAAAGGCACAGTGAGCTGGCAGAGCTAAGAAGAATGTCAATTGAAACAAGAGGGAAGACAGAGTGAGCAGTGACCTCTGGAGACACAGATGACGAAATTGTAAATGGGAATGGGGAAGTTAAAACTGGTTCTGTGTGGATAGATCATGAGACTAAGGCTCACATAACCACATTACCATATGCACAGCACCCTGGAAACAGGTCAGCCCCCACCAACTTGTGATTCAACTTTGTGGAGAGTGGAGACACTGAGTTCACTGAGAATAAGTTTCCAGCACCCAGTGGTGTGAGGCCAGAAATTAAAATTAAATTCTGTTATGGAAGCCATGGAAGACAGCATTCTTGCACATTTGAGAGTGTGGACTACACTTTATCCCAACCACTCTATCAGGGAGCCCAAATCTATTTCTCAGCAGCTTCCACCAGGTTCTACCTGTTAGAGCCATTCAAACTGAAGTTTTCTTTCATATGTTTCCTTTTGGCTAATTGAAGACCAAGATGGTGATTTTCTGTTCTCTAGAACAAATATTCTCAATTCTATCATACTTCATTTGTATAGTTGTAATCTACCATCCTACACATTTTCCATAACTTGGATGACTGAGTTATTATTACCCATTATCCAAGAACATTCCAAGCTATTATTTTTATCCAAGCATGGTCTAATGAATGTGGTTTGGAGCACCAGCTGTTTTAATAATAGTTTTGAATATAATGTAAAATAACAAACCCAGAAGAAAACATCATTTAAACACTTAGTATGTGTCTGGCCCATTCTAAGCATCATAGGGGATCCTAACAGGTATAGACCTGGTTCTGGCCTAGAGATTCTATTGTACAACCGAATTCATTAATTGATCTGGTTGGCCAAGAAGCTCTCCTAACAGTTTATTTCATTTTATATTTTATTTTTTTTTAGTTTTCTATTTATCAGATGTATTAGAGTAAGGGTAGGCTTTTGTAACAGAGGCAAATGTAATACAATAACTTGAAGAGTTGAAAATGTTATTTCTCTCATACATAGATAGCATTCTAGAAGTTAAAAGAACAAGGCATGAGGGCAGCTTTGTTCCTGGTGGTCTTTTGTAGAGCCATTCTTTTCAAAGCTTTGCTCCCCCATCTTCTGCTCCTCTCTCATTAGGCCCACCATCTCTTTTTGTAAATAAATTTTTATTGGGAAAAGGCCACATTCATTCATTACATATTGTCTTTGGCTAATTTTGCACAATGGCAGAGCTGAGTAGCCACAAAGTAAAATATTTCATATCTGGTCCTTTACAGAAAAAGTTTGTTAACCCTACCCTAGGGTTTGCCATTACCTGCATGGTTAAGCTGGTCACCACCACACCTGGGTTCAGTCTGCAGAAATGGGAAAAGGGCATGCATGGAAAAGGCCCGCCCTTTTTGGTCCAGGATCAAAAATGGCACGTGTCACTTCTGCTCACATTGATTTGGAAAGAACATGGAGTCAACTGGCAATGCCTAACCACAAAGGAGGCTGGAAATGTGGTAAGGGTGGCAGTCACGAACCAGGCTACAAGTCTGTGCTATGAAAGGAGGAGATAATGGGCTCTGCTGGAGAGCCAGCAGTCTCTCCCATGCTGATTAACACAAAAGAGATGAGTGTGTTTCTACTTTAGCAGAAAACACTTCTGTCTTTTTCAACAGAATAAATTCTGTCAATCAAATTTTCCCTTTGATTTAATGCCTGTGTTTATTTTAAAGGAAAATGTATCCATATGTTTTTGAATCATTTATACCTCTCATCAAAATGTTGTTTCCCTACAGCTGTTTGACATTCAAAATTCCTACTAGAAAATGAATAGCAAGTTTGGTTTTGTACTATGAAGCTTAGAAGTATATGTGGCATTTAAGCTCAGAATGTCAGTGTGTACCTAGTTATTCCCTAAAGAAATTAAGGATTCCCATAAATATTAAATGGAACTGATTGCAATAGAGATCTTCTTCAGTCCTCATCTACGCAATCAGATTAGTTAGCTTTATTGTCAAATAATAACAATCAAAGCAAAGGCACCTTGGCTATAACATGACCCCTACACATTGTGTTAAAAGTACCCGGTTTGTAAATTGGATTCAAATGTATTACCTCTTTTGTAAGATAACCAGCTCTGTCATTTTGAGGCTTTCTTCCATCTCCTGTTATAGTAGCATCTCAATCTCTCCTATCAGGAGAATAACTTCAGCACCCTTCTCCTATTATGGTAGCCCACAAATCCAGAGCTCTGCCAGTTACAAGCTCCTGGGAATTTCAATACTGAGAAGTTGACAAAGAGATGGAAGGGAATGTTTAGGTGTCAGACTTAGTGATGCAGCAGCAGACTGGAGGCCAACATATCACTGCTCAGTTCTGTTCCGACCTTCCCACCCCTTGAAAACTCCCTTGGTTCTTCTCTTTTTTCTAAACCTGGACCTTCAGCCACTCACTGGCTCTGTGAGCTGCTCCTATCTTTCCAGTGCATTCCCTTTTTCATTAAGCTGGTTAGACTCCATTGATGTTGTTTGTAACTAATAATCTTAATGGAAACTGCCTGATTTTATTATCTCTGTGATAGGGGAGGATACTGAAAATCAGAAATACTTTTGCCCCAGTCACACAGATAATAAGTGGCAGAACTGAACAAGAACCTAAGTCTTTCCATTCTATATGCAGTAATGTTTTATTATTAGATGAATACTATGAAGACTCCTATAATATATTTTGTCTTCTGAGGATGAGAAGAAAGTTTCTACCACAGCCCCAAGGCCCTCTTCATCTGAGAAAGTCCAATTTGATGACGTCTTCTACAACACAGCTGGAGTTATTTTTTCTCCGCTCTATGTTTCCCTTAA
This sequence comes from Cabassous unicinctus, assembly GCA_029593785.1. Taxonomy (NCBI): domain Eukaryota; kingdom Metazoa; phylum Chordata; class Mammalia; order Cingulata; family Chlamyphoridae; genus Cabassous; species Cabassous unicinctus. The sequence continues at coordinate 3,479 of JAQZBX010077949.1, forward strand.
CAATTGCTCTTATATTTCTATTAGAAGTACCACACAAATTTTATTAATGAGCTATAAAACTTACCATATAACTCACTGAAACAAGCTTCTCTACAGGAAGAACAATTTCTTATTCCTTCTTATATTAAAGTTTCTTTAATTGATGGGTATGCAATTATTTTTTATTGTATTTTTTTTAAAAGAAACTTAGATTACATAAATGTTACATAAAAAATATAGGAGATTCTTATATATCCCGCTCCCCACACCTCCCACATTTTCCCAAATTAACAACGTCCTTCATTAGTGTGGTGCATTCATTGCAATTGATGAACACATTTTGAAGCATTGCCACTCAGCATGGATTACAGATTACATTGTAGTTTACACTCTCTTCCACACAATTCTATAGGTTATGGCAAGATATAGAATGGCCTGTATCTGTCATTGCAATGTCACTCAGGACAATTCCCAAGTCCTGAAAATGCCACCATATTATACCTGTTTTCCCCTCTCCCTCCCCTCAGAACCTCCAGTGGCCACTGCCTCCACATCAATGATATAGTTTGTTCCATTGGTAGAATCACAATAAATCTATAGTCCATAGTTCATTCCCCAACCCTGATGATTCTGGGATGGTGATGCCCACTCTACCTCTAATTGAGAGGGGGCTTCAGGCTCATACAGCTGGTGGATGGGACTTTCTTGCTTGAAGTTATAGACTCGGTTCCTTGGTATGGTGGCTTCAATTATTTTTGATGAGTAAATGGGCAAAGGAATGTGGCAGAATATGCCATCAGAAACCTCAGAAGAATTTTCCAAACCATTAGGGTTTTAGAAAAGTAGAATTAAGCATAATCTTATTCACAGACTAGTATCAACCAAATACCAAAAAACTGCTACAGCATCCATAACTGAGAGAAGCTAATATTGTTATACCCATGGAATTCTGTTCAAATGTGTTGGAGAAGGAAATACAAAGCCAGTGGGAGGTCTCGTCTCAACTCTGTCCTATAATTAAAGATGCTGAAAAGTCCAGCTACCCAGAATTGTTTCTTCTACTTGTCTACCAAGAGTTCAGATAACTTAAGCCTTCTCTGAGATTGGATACAATGTCTCTAGAAGACCATCTTAATGCAAAAATACATTCCTTAAGAAGGTAATCACTGAGCCAGTAAAGGCTTTGATAACCTTGGATAGTCAGGTAGAGGCTGAGGGCTGAAGGAGAAAGAGAAATGTGCTGTCAGATTCATGGGACCCATGTGTAAATGGGTTTAAACATATTTTTACAGAGTTTGAGAGCAATTTGTTTGGGAAATTGAAATAGCAGAACTAAGAACAGAGCTGTGAGAGGACAAGCATAGAAATAAGGAGATGAACATAGAAAGCTACAAGAAGAAGTGTTGAGGACAAAATGCTTGAGACTTTTTCTCAGAATAAATAGGATTGGTTTCCCTGGCTTCTCTGAAATAGTTCCCAGAGTTCTATATCCTAAAAATTAATTCAGGAATGAACTTCTTTGGAGAGTCAAATTGTATGCATGGAGGGAGAATTTTTTCCCCAGGATAGTTAATTCTGAGTCTACATTGGAAACAAAAGAAGGCATTTATAAGCTTGAGTGGGATAATATAACATGTAGAATATTAGTTTCCTTCTACATCTTATCTATGTGGGTAAGACTATAGGCATCATCATCTAAGCATGAGTGCCCACTCTTTACCTTCACTACTCCTCTCAGTAATATATATTTAAATTTGCACTTTTACAAATAGAAGTATCATGGGATTTCACTCCTGTGATTATGGTCTATTATATAAGTCTCTGCCTTGCTAGTAGACTCACTCTAGGGACTCCCTTGTTGTCTTGATGATGAAAGTAACTGTGTTTTGGAGCCTTCGTAGCAAGGAGCTTCAAGGGTCTCCTAGATGCTGACAATGGCTTCTGACCATCTGCCTGTCAAAAACTGAATCTCTTAGACCACAACTGCAAGGAGGTGAATACTGTCAGGAACCACATAAGCTGAAGACCCTTCCCCAGCTGAACCTCCATCTGAGAACCCAGCTCTGGCTAACTAAGACCTAAACATAGGACCCAGCCTATATTGTTTTAAGCTACTAAGTTATGGTAACTCTTTAGAGAGCAATAGAAATCTAATACAATGGCATAGATTGAAGACTGCCTGTTGTACAGTTTTAATATGATTTAGTCTCTAACTCCTACTGAGAATAGGAAAGGGGAATTCAGAGAGTACTAGGGAACAGTAAATTGGAAAAAGACAGTGTTGGACTTAAACTGTTTTCTCTTGCTCTCTGTATGGTCTTGGGTAAGTCATCTACTTTCTCTGTACTTCACAATTCCCTCCAGTAAAACTGAAATCATAGCTTTTACTAGGCTGTTAAACTGCCATGAAAGAATACACAGATAGGGAAGGAGAATACAGGGGTGTTGATTGCTAGATTCAGGTAATAATTTATTTGAAAGTAGCAATAGCTATTATTTATAGAGCATAAACTCTGGGCCAGACAGTGAACTAAGTACTTTACATGTATTTACTATGTTAATTTTTACAATAATCTTAAAAGGTAGATACTATTTCCATCCCATTTTACACATGAGGAAGCAAAAGCACAAAAAGTTAAAGAGCATATCCAAATCATATTGCTGGGATTTGAACCAAGACAATCTATCTCCATTGGAGTTTGCCTTGAATGAGGCAAAGGGATGATGACAGAGATGATATTGGAGTCAAGAACTGGTCAGACCTTAGTAAGCTATGCAAGTCATCCAGAAAGCCTGACATTTCTTCCAACCAGAGAGCAGAGGAGATAAGAAAGGGTCCCAACATCAATGCAGCCATAAATTAAACCTTGAGATTTAAGCATATATGTTCCTTTATATATACCTATATATCTATATAGATATATAGATATAAACATTTAGCAGGGGTAGTTTGGCCAGCATGAAAATTCAGGAATACTCTGGATTTGTTAGGTTTCCAGGGGATAATCCAAGTATCAACTGATCATGCATAAAATCACTCTTCTATACAACAGGATTCACATCCCAAACAGCTGACTTACATATGATTTTAAATACATATTGTTTTGCTAATTGTGTCCACTCACTTACATGAGTTCTGTTCATAAAGCATTTATAGATAAAACCAGAAAAACCAATGAGTTAGAGTCCTGAACAATACAACTCTAGGCTAATGCAGCTAAGAGAGGTTCAACAATGCAATGCCATGCAAATCCTGTGCTTGTGTTTCCTGAAGGAAGAGGAAGAGAAGAACGATCCCTCATTTCTGAGAGTCTGCTGCACTGGGGGAGAGCTGGCTGGTGATTTATTGGCAAGATTTTGAACACAGTAGGAGCTGCATGGAAGGACTTTGAGACATCCAAGCGGCTCTGGAGACCAGAATTATTTATTTGGCTAGCCCTAATCCTTGAAAGAAACAAAATGTGTCACGTGCACCAGAATAAGCTCATAGCCCTTGAGAATTTTAGGTCCTTGAGAATTTTAAGTCTTCTCAGGGTGAGCTGGAGAAGTTTGGCTGCGTGGATCAGGCACTGCACTTAGTTCTTCACACTCTGCTATTACATTAGGTAGAGTAGAATCAATTGTGATGATTGCTGCTGAGAACACTGGGCAGCTCTGGAGCTAGGCTTGCAGGGTAAGCTAAAAAAGTCTGTCTAAGTTCTGAAGGCAGCTACTTACTGCCTGTTACGTGAGATGATTTTCCATGAGCTGGAAAAAGACATTAGAATGCAGGGGTGTTCATTTTGGGCCAGCTTTGAACCCAAACAGACAAATAGCAACTTGCTGAAAGCTTCCAGAAGGAAGTCAAGGAAGCTACTGTGATGGCAGACAGAGAACTAAAATACTGTTCAAATATAAAGAGCAAAAAACACAGGCAAAAGGAAGCTCAACTCAAGGACTTTCTCAGTTTGTAACAGATTGTTTTTGCCAAGGACATGTTGTTTTCTGGGGAATTTAATATTGAAGTATGTGCTTCCATAGGAAAGTACATGAAATGACACATACTTGTTTTGCTTTGAAGTGCTCTGAAAATGAGCATCTTAAGGACAGTTACTCTGTCTTATTTATCATTGTTTCCCAGGTTCTTGAAGAGGGGGTTGGCAAACTGTGGGCCACCATTGGATTTTGTATGACCCACAAGCTAAGGTGACTTTTACATTTTTAAATAGTTGAAAAAAATGAAAGCCAATGCATATTCTTTGTACATGAAATTACATGAAATTCAAATGTTAGTGCCTATAAGTAAAGATTTATTACATAAAGTTTTATTTCTTAACTTTGACCCTATTGGCATTCTGGGCTAAATAAGAGCTTGTTGTAAGGGGCTGTCCTATGGATTGTAGGATGTTTAGCAGCATCCTTGGCCTCTACTCACTAGATGGCAGAAGCACCCCCTCTCAGCCTTGACAATCAAAAATGTTTCTAGATACGGCCAAGGGTCCCTTGGAAGGCAAGACCACCTCCAGATGTAATCACTTTTCATTAGATCACATTTTTCTCATTCTTTTGAGTATTATCTATTTTTATTTTGTGCAACAATTTCAGAATTGAATAGTTTAATAGAGACCATCTGGCCCCAAAGTAAAAAAATATTTACTGTATGACCTTTGAGAAAAGGTTTGATAACCCCCAGTTTAGCACATAGAGGGAACTCATTGCCAGAAAATTAAGGAAGAAGTGAAGAGGGGAGAGAATTAGAGATGAAGTTGCCAGGCAAAATATGTGCTCTTACCTGCAGGAAAAATGAAGGGTTTTGTTTGTTTGTGTGTTTGTTTTTTAATGATGCAAAGACCAATGTAAAAAAAAAAAAAAGCTGCAGGTCAACCTTTTCCTATGAAAATGGTAAGTACTGGTTTATGTCTAAAGCAACACCATCTGAGTCTGTAAGATCAGCTTCTTCTGTTAAAACTCCAGGATACCATGCATCACAGAAATGATGTCAACTGAAAAGAGTAGACTGGTAGGATGCATGAGCTCTGATCCTTGTAAGCAACTCTGTTATCTATTTGAATATATAAGGAGCATGTAATGATCCAACAAATTCCCAAGTCAAAACCATTTTGAGAAATCAATGGAAGGAAAAGGGGTTGATATTTTATTGAGCGTTCAGCCTGTGTCAGGCCCTCAAAGAGAATATACACATATATGTAAGCTTCCTAAAATTGCTTTGAGGCAGGCATTATCTCTCTCTCTCTTTTTTTTAAGAGGTACCAAGGATTGAACCTAAGACCTTGTACCTGCGAAGCAGTCGCTCAACCACTGAGTTACAACTGGTCCACCATATTTTCAATTTTACCTAAGGAAACATAGGATCAAAAACCTTAAAGAACTTATCATATACGTATACATATACACATACATATACATATATATTACTTGAGTAAAACTTACTTGAATTAGTCACATCCCCAAAAACAGCATGTTTCTCTCTGGGGTGGAGCATTTCTATAAATATTGAGTAAGAAGGGAATCATGTCAGAAACCCTCAAGAACCTTGAATACATTCCTTTGGTCACAGTGCAAAGCTCCTGCCAACATAGTCAACACCCAAATCTTTCGGCCACCAGAGAGCATTGACTGGAGTTTCCTGGGGTTACCCGGCTTAGCTAAGATTCTGGTAAAGTGTCACTGTTTCTGAGTGATGTGCTCAGCAATGCTAGAAAGACACACTCAGGCAATCTGAGGAAAGAAATGGACTGAAAAGTCATGTGTGTATAAACAGGCAGTAGAAAGAGAGATTTATCGCTTGTTCTGATAAATTGACAGTGAAATTAAAAAGCTTAATTATTTCAGCATGAATTTTGAGAGGCATCTTTTCCCACTGAACATATGAAAAAAGTTTCAAAGCATTTTGCAGCAATAAAACATCTGTGACCCAATTTACATAAAGCAGAATAAAACCCGAGAGTTGTTATGGTAGCAATAAGCATGAAGATGGTTGTGAACCCTTCTTCCAGCTTCCACCAATGAATGGACCATTGTGTATGCAGGAAGCCTTCAAAAAGTGTCCTTTAAAAGTCTAGAGTGTGTGGGGAGATGAGGAAGGGGATTCCATAGAAGAATGCATGAAGGTTCATGACAGATCAAAGACCCTGGAAGAGATACGTTAAGAGTCACTAATGGAAACATCATGTCCTTTAGAAAGCTGTGAGGAAAACAAGAGAGACAGAATGAATTTTAAGGACAAAACCATGCTTGAAAAAAATATTGACACAAACACATTATCTGAAAGCATTGAAGTGAAATATTTCCAAGATGTTTCTTTCATTGTATTTTGTGTGCTGCTAATGGAGAAAGGTGGGAGGCATATTCTGACGTGTTTAATGCTTTAGTTTTAAAAGGCCTTGGCTATGTCTGGAGATGAAATAAGTAAGCTCATTTACAGTGTATCAGGCAGTGTTTTTAGAAAAAAAAAAAACATCTTTTGAAGAAGACCAAAATCAGATCCGATATGTTCAATAAATATTCACGATTCTTGAATGATTTGAGGTAGATAATTTTAAACTGATAAAAAATTTGAAAAGAATCTGTTCCGAAAAATGTATAAGACATTGACATATGGTAATATACTAATTAGAGAAAAAAAATAGGCAACACCTACTTCTGTAAGTTTTGAAGATCAAAGCATGCAAAGAATTAAATAGATTGAATTGACAGTGAAAACTCTTGAACTTTCTTTCTTCCCTGTTATTTCAGCCTGATTTCCTAGTGCCCAGGCAATTTAATGCATCTAAAGCAGTCACTTTTGTAGGCATATTCACTTTGAGCAAAGTTCTATTTACTAGAGAAAAATAAAGGTATTCAAAACAAATATAAATCTCTGAAAGTATTTTCTCAGAGAACTTTTTGACAAGCCCATCATTTTTATATGCTGAAAATGGGTTTTGAAAATATATCTTCATGTAGATACCTTGTGACTTAACATTTTAATTTCAAAATTTGAATTAATTTTACACTAACAGTGATTCTACAAGGGGAACATAATTTCTTGGCTGGATAAATATCTAGTGGACTTTTCAAAATACAGCCCTATCCATCCCCTCTGCCCCCTGAAAGGAATTTTAGTATACCTCTACAAAGTGGTGTTTCCCACTGTAGGAGGTTGAATGGCAGCCCCCAAAAAGTCTATGTCCATGTCTTCAAACCCACAAAGTTACCTTATTAGGGAAAAGGGTCTTTCCAGATGCAATTAAGTATCTTGAAATGAAGATACTATTTTAAGATTATCTGAATGAGCTCTAAAGCCAATAACAAGTGTTCTTAGACAAATGTGGAGGTTTGTCAGACAGGGGAGGAGAAGCTGCAGGTACACAAAGAAGTCCATGTGAAGACAGAAGCAGAGATTGTAATGATGGCCCTACAGGACAGAGAAGCCCAGGAATGCCCACAGCCACCAGGAAATGGAAGAAACAAAGGAGGGATGCTCTTCTAGAGCCCCCAGAGTGAGCACAGCCCTGCTGGGTATCAAACCTCTGGCTTCCATAACTGTGAGGGACTGAATCTCTGTTGTCTCAAGTCACTGAGTTTGTAGTACTTTGTTGCAGCAACCTGCTAACAACCCTCACCCTGTTCTTATGAGAACTCATGCCCATGGTGAGTCACTGTTATTGGAGAGAATGGATCATTTCTCTCAAGTACATTTGGAGCATGGAGCAGGATTAAGCTCAACAGCAGAGCAACCCTCTATTCAGCACATCCCTATCAAGGACTAGATTCTACCATCAGCCCAAGTTAATGTCAAAGAATAGAGCTTCATAGTTGGCTTGCAATGTACACCATAGCTGCCATGGGAATTATTACAAACTTAGTGTCATTCAGCACCTTTGCAAAGTTGGATTGAGAGAAATAATATTAATGAGATTTCTTAAAGCACAAGCTGTCCCATTTTTTTTCTCTGAATGAGAGTAGCCTATGGGAAGACCTGTTTGGACAAAGGAGTTGGTGTAGGTAAGTAAAGAAGATCTGCTCTGTATTAGGGTATGCAGCAGTGGACATTGGGCAAAATGGAGAGTGTATGCTAGTCAAATGTGGCAGGTGGCACACCACGGCCAGAGGTTGCTATGTAAGAACTCAAATCCAGTATTGCCAGAGTGACTTCACAAGAGTAGCTAAAATTCTGGATTTTTATGTGCACTTACCTAATTTTTATATGTCAGCAACTAATTTAAAAATAAACATGATGAAAACCAATATCTAAACCATGTCTCTGGGTTGGAGTTGCCCATAAGTTGTTGGTATGTGACTTCTGTTTAGGGATCATCTACTCTGTTAGAGTATAGAGACAGACATGTAGAGGCATTTGCTGGCATGATATTATATTTGCTTCCTCAATAATGACCTATAAAATTGCCTTTTCTGATTCCTTGTTTTGTCTGATACAATGAGACAAATTGATGAATATTACTGAAAATAGAGTGAAACTCACCCCTCTGTTTATTTTAAGGACATTGTTGTAGACAATTTTGTTATGTGACACAGAGTGATCTATAAGAACAACAAGAGAAATGTTGTTTATGTTTTATTATCAGAAACTCTGCGTTTTTATGGGGCAAAGAATTTGCTTTTATACCTATATTGACTGCTTGCCTCTGGAATTGGATTCTAGAAAACTCAAAACTAAATCTGTGTACTGACACTTCTGGATCAATTCTTATTTACTTGTTTTCCAACCATTTCGACATACTTCACATTCTTATTTATTTTTATTCAATTTCTCTTCCTATTTGTACTGCATTCCTGGTAAGATGAATTGCATCCATTTCAGAACAGAGCAACAAAAGAAAATGGGCATGTATTTACAAATAAATTTTAACTATTTGCACTCTGCTTCCTTCTAAGGAGCAAGTTTTTTGTTAAGTGAGGTAAAGGGTTGAGGAATTATTATAATCCTGGTTCTGGACTGTGGACCTGAGACAAGGTAGAGAGAAGATAGTTGTCACTTAAGGATTCAAATTCTGAAAGCCAAAATTCTAAAATCTACCTGAAAAACTAATGCTGAGAGAGACACCTAAAAATCAATACTTGAAGATGAATTAACTTCAGATGAGTTAAATTAATAAACTAATAAAACCTGAATATAACTAAAGTCATTTTATTTTTGAGACTCAAAAAGCTAAAATAAGGACTAGCATCCATAAAAAAGAAAAAAAAAAAGAATCAAAAAAGGTACAGGGTCAGAACATTTGACCATCACATCTGGAATGTGATGTGAGACATTCCAGAGTTCTGTTTCCCCTCATTATCTTTGAACAATCACCCCAAACTGTCAAAGTCATCTACCTCGGAGCACCAAAAAACAGTTAAAGGATTGCAATAACTGGGCAAGCACTGAATCAAGAAAAACACAACTCAGAAAGGGTAAGAAAAGCTCATAGCAGCCTTGCTGTTTCCTCCCACACTTCTTTCTGGCTAGGTGTGGTGAAAGCCTGAGCTCTCCTTGTGGGTTCTTGGTCCCATTCTGGAGGGAGCAAAGTAACCCCTATGTACATACTGGTGTGTGCAATTATGTCTATGCCAAAAACACCTGGGAAAAAAAAGAACAAAGTTGAACAACTCACACTTACCAATTTTAAAGTTTATTCCAAATGTAGAGTAATCAAAACTGCATGGTACTGACACAAGGACAGATATTCAGACCATTGAAATCAAACTGAGTGTTCAGAAATAAACCCACACAGACATGGCCAAATGATTTTTGACAAGGGTACCAAATCCAGTCAATGGGGAAAGAATAGTCTTTTCAACAAATAGTCCTGGAAAAAATGTATATAAGCATGCACAAAAATGAAACTGGACCCTTACCTCACACCATATACAAAATAAATAAAAATGAATAAAGGACCTAAATATTAGAACCAAAAGTATAAAACTCCTAGAATAAAACATAAGGGAACATTGTCAGGACCTTGCATTAGGCAATGAATTCTTAGACTTTACACAAACAGCAAGAGCAGCAAAAGAAAAAATTATATAAATGGAACTTCCTCAAAACTAAATCATTTGTGCATCAAAGGACATTATCAAAAAAGTGAAAAGGCAACTGACAGAATGGAAGAAAATATTTGGAAACCACATATCTGATAAAGGCTTCATATCCAGACTATATCAAGAACTCCTACAATTCAACAACAAAAAGACAAATAAATCAATTTAAAAATGAGCAGAGGACTTGAACAGACATTTCTCCAAATAAGAAATACAAATAGCCAATAAGCACATGAAAAGATGCTCAACATCATTAGCCATTAGGGAAATGCTAATCAAAACCAACATCAGATACCATTTAATACACACTGAATGACTACCTTTAAAAACAAACAAAAAGGGGGGACCAAGATGGCGTCGATCTAGGTGGTTGCTCACGGTTCAGATCTCTGGGGACTGCCGACTGTGGACGCGGTCCTGCCAGAGGGTCTGTGCTGTGGGCGCGCGGAGTGGGAGCCTTGGGTCATCTAGCAGCTGGCAGATCCACGGCGTGGAGTGATCGGTGGAGATTCGTGAGTTCTGGGCCTCCATTTGGTGGTCAGCACAGAGGGCTGAGCCCCGCCCGCACAGAAAATGGCTGGCTGGAGCTGCGGATCCTACATCCGCGACTCCCGCTGTCTGCTGGCTTGTGGGAACATAATCTGAGGGAGGGAGAGCTCTGACAGAAGGTGGCGAGTGGTTTAACTTCTGTGGATTTGGCTGCCTGGACCCCCTCATA
>JAQZBX010077950.1:0-14196 GCA_029593785.1 Cabassous unicinctus
GGGGCACAGGCCAGTGGTTAGGGCTCTGGAGCCTGAATCCTGGCTCGCGGCTTCGTAGCTGGGTGATCTTGAACAAGCTGTACCCTCTTTGCCTTAGAGGCCTGCCCTGCAAATGGGATGATGACAGCCCCTACCTCATAGGGCTGGTGTGAGGATGAAATGAGCCGATGCCTGTAAAGCAGGTGGGATGTGCTTAGCACATAACAAGTGCTCGTAAGAGGTAGCTGCTAATATTATAACGAAAAAGCTGGTCTCCAGCCTCAGAGGCCACCAGTTCTCATCTCAGGTGTGAACCAGCTGAATTACTTTTAGCTTTCTCTCTGTATCTGTTCCCTGCCCCCGCCCCATCCCCCACTCTGATCTGAAGCTGGACTCGGGGCCCAGTTTTTCTTCCCCCATCGGATCCCCAACAGCTGGGCACACAGTATGCTGAATGAATGAATGAATGAATGACTGGGAAAGACATCGCATTTGGGTTCTAATGGATGGGCAGGAGTTTTCCAGGTAATTCAAAGGCATACACTGGTATTCTGTTATAGACATATTGTGATTCAAGTAATGGAAGAAATTTCAACATTAATGTGGAGCCAGTGGCCACTGGATGCTTTGGGGGCAGGGAGAGGGAAAAGCAGTTGTAATACAGGGGCTTTTTCGGGACTTGGGAATTATCCTGAGTGACATTGCAGTGACAGATATAGGCCATTTTACATCAGCATATACCATGCAGAACTGTGTGAGAGAGAGTGTGGTCTACAACGTGAACTATGGTCCATGCTTAGTGGCAAAGCCCCAGGTGATGTGCCACACTAATGAAGGATGTTTATGTGGGAGGTTGTCGGGGGGGAAGTGGGGCATATGGGAATCCCTATAATTTTTGTGTAACCCTTATGTAACCTAAGTATCTTTGAAAAAAAAAAAAAAGAAACGGCATAGCTGTAAAAGGGCCTGCTCCATTTGTGAGGCTCCATTTCGGGGCCTGGAGGACAGAAGGGGGCAGGGCTGGAGAGGAAGGCTGGGTCAGTCCAGACCTTTTTGTGCAAGCAAGAGAGTCAAGGAGGGAAGACCTTTGTGCTGGTGTGGAGGTGGCTTGCAGGAGAGATTGAGGTTGGGAGGCCAGGAGGTGGGGCTCCAGCGGAGGAATGAAAAGGCTGAAACCAAGGCAGAAGTGAAAGACGGAGAATTTGAGAGAGAAAATTAATATAATCTCCTAAGCACCTTTACTGAATGCCTCTTAGGAATAAGGCTGGGAGCTTGTGGGAATGAAGAGCTGAAGTAACATTTGCTATTGCCCTCAAGTAGCTGAAATCCTAGCAGGAGTAGACAGACCTAGAAACAAAAATAGAGCTGTAGGGAAGGCCAAGTTCAGGATCATCACAGCCAGTCTCACAGGCAGAGGGACCTCTGTGCTTTTGAAACCAGCAAATTTAAGCACCATGCATTTCAGAATGTCTCTGTCGTCTGCCCCAAGGATCTTTTCAAGTTCTCAATTTGTTGTTTTGGTTAAAACGCACTTCATTTAGTTCCACACCCCACCAACTTGGACATTTCCAACTTTTAGAGGCAGTGCAGGGCAGAGGTTTTGATGGAAACCCACCCCTACCTCTTGGCAGCCCATGATCACGAACAAGTTCCTGAATTCTCTTAGCCCATGTTAGTTATCATCATGAAGACGAACGAGACTGGATGGGGATGGGGGACGGGGCTGGCAGGGTGGGTCAGGCAAGGTCCTGCCGTGTTTTGTGAGGCCCCATAAGGGATTTTTTTTTTACTTTATTTTGTACAAAAATAATTGAAAATATAAACAAATAAAAGCTAAAAAGTAAACAAAGATGAATAAATATATACATTTCTCAATTAAATGTACTGGATACATATAACATTTTTTTTTTAAATCAAACAATATGTTACACAATATATTTGGTTCATAGTAACGCATTCATACAGTGTTTGTCTTTTTGTGTCTGGCTTGCTTCGCTCAACATAATGTCCTCCAGGTTCATCCATGTTGTCGTATGCTTTACGACTTCCTGTCTTCTTACAGCTGCATAATATTCCATCGTGTGAATAGACCACAGTTTGTTTATGCATTCCTCTGTTGATGGACACCTGGGTTGTTTCCATCTTTTGGCAATGGTGAATAATGCCACTATGAACATCGGTGTGCAGATGTCTGTTTGTGTCACTGCTCTCAGTTCTTCTGGGTATATACCCAGTAGTGGTATTGCCGGGTCACGTGGCAAGTCTATATTCAACTTCTTTAGGAACTGCCAAACAGTCCTCCACAGTGGTTGTACCATTCTGCATTCCCACCAACAGTGAATAAGTGTTCCTATCTCTCCACATCCTCTCCAACACTTGTAGTTCTCTGTCTTTTTAATAGTGGCCATTGTGATAGGTGTGATATGACACCTCATTGTAGTTTTGATTTGCATTTCCCTAATCATGAGTGATGTTGAGCATTTCGTCATGTGTTTTTTTGCCATTTGTATTTCTTCTTTGGAGAAATGTCTATTCAAGTCTTTTGTCCATTTTTTAATTGGGTCATTTTTCTTTTTATTGTAGAGTTGTAACATCTCTTTGTATATCCTGGATATTAAACCCTTATCAGATATGTGATTTCCAAATATTTTTTCCCATTGACTTGGCTGCCTTTTCACTCTTTTGTCAAAGTCCTGTGAGGTGCAAAAGAGTTGAATTTTGAGGAGGTCCCATTTATCTATTTTTTCTTTTGTTGCACGTGCTTTGGGTGTAAGGTCCAAGAAACCACCACCTACTACAAGGTCTTGAAGATGTTTCCTTACATTTTCTTCTAGTAGTTTTATGGTCCTGGCTTTTATATTTAGGTCTTTGATCCATTTTCAATTGATTCTTGCATAGGGGGTGAGATAGGGGTCCTCTTTCATTCTTTTGGTTATAGATATCCAGTTTTCCCAACACCATTTGTTGAAGAGACTGTTTTTTCCCATTAGCACAGACTTGGTAGGTCTGTCAAACCAGTTGACCGAATTAATAAAAATAAAAAATGAAACCATTCTAAAAAAAAACAAAAAACAAAAAAACCCAGTTGACTGTATAGTTGAGGGTTTATTGTTTATTTCTGGGTTCTCAATTCTATTCCATTGATCGATGTATCTATCTTTATACTAGTACCATGCTGTTTTGACCACTGTAGCTTTGTAATATGTTTCAAGGCCAGGCAGTGAAATTCCTCCCATGCCAGTCTTCTTTTTAAGAATGCTTTTGGCTATTTGGGTGCACTTCATAAGGGATTTGAACTTTATTTCTAATTCAAAGGGAAGCTACTGAGGTTGTTCCCTCCCCTCGCCCTACTTATTATCACTTTAAAAATGTTTATTGTGGTAACATATTGCCTTAGTTTGCTAAAAGCTGTTGGGAGCAATATACCAGAAATGCTGGCTTTCATAATGGGAATTTATTAGGTTAGAAGCTTACAGTTCTGAGGACACGAACGTGTCCAAATGAAAGCATCGACAGAGATGCTGTCTCACTGAAGGCTGGCTGCTGGCAATCCTGGACTCCTGCCATTTGGGTAGCACAGCGGCATCTGCTTGTCTGAGTCTCTGCCTTCTCCTCTGGGCTTACTTTCTTCCCAAGCTCAGCTGTGGGGGATCAGGCACCTCTCTCCCCTCTCCTCCAGGCCTCCTCTCTTTGAGCCTCTCAGGGGGTCTCTTTCCGAGCCTCCAGCCTCTGAGACCTCTCTCTCTGCCTGTCAGGGTTTCTCTGTCTCTGCTGCTTTGAGTCCTCCAGCAAGAGGACAAAGACCCACCCTGGGTCATGCCTCACTGAAGTAATCCATTCAAAGGCCCCCAAACTGAATCCACTCCAATCCAAGGGTCCTACACCCACAGAAATGGATTAGCTCCAAGAACATGATCTTTTCTGGGATCCACAAAAAGCTTCAAACTGTCACATATACACAACATAATATTTCTCATTTTAACCATTTTCAAGTACCCAATTCAGTGTTATTACGTATGCAGTGTTGTGCTCCCATCACCACCATTACCAAAACTTTTCCATCATCCCAAACAGAAACTCTGCACCCATTAAGCATCAACTCCCCACCCCACCTCCAAACTGAACTCTACTTTCTGTCTATCAATTTACATATTCTAGTAAATCATGCAATATTTGTCTGACTTATTTCACACAATGTGATGTCTCCAAGGTTCATCCAGGTTGTGGCATGTATAGAACTTCATTCCTTTTACAGCTAAACAGTATTTCATTGCATCACATGCTTATCCGTTCATCTGTTGATGGACACTTATTTATCACTTGTAAGTAGAGATTTAATTTTTCTACAATGAAATGCAGATATCTTAAGCATTGAGTGCCGTGTTTTTTGTAAATTTTGTTTTTAGGAGGCACCGGGGATTGAACCCAGGACCTCGTACATGGGAAGCGGGCGCTCAACCGAGCTAAACCCACTCCCCTTCCATGAGTTTTGACAGTTGTGTACATCTGTGTAAGCACCCCGAAAACAAGGTAAAACACATCTCCATCACCCCACAAAGGTCCCTCATGCCGCTGTCCAATCAACTTCTCCTCATCCCCAGAGGACTGAAAGTTTTAAGCTTTTTATGTTTGCGTTTTGAAGGGATTGCTCCGGCCGCAGCGCAGGGGACCGCTAGAGACCTGCAGGGAGGGTGTGGCACATCCAGGCGGGAGAAGACGCCGTCCGGGCGCGCGGGTCGCCTAGCAACGGGAAAGCGCAGTCACAGGGTTAACAGCGCGCAGTGAGGGGGAGGCCCCGCCCCGCTCGGCGCGCGCAACCTGAGGCGGCCCCGCCCCGCCCCGCGCCGGGGGAGGCGGGCGGAAGCTTCTCATTGGTCTGCTCCCCGGAAGCGACGGGATTCGGATTCCCGCCCCGGGCGGTGCGGCGGCGCGTGGCTGCGGGAGGGCGGAAGGTGCGTGCGGCGGCGCGTGGTGCGGCTGGGGGCGCGCCGCTCGCGCCGAGCCTCAGTTTCCTCCTTTGGCAGGAGCGGCGCATGGCCACCCCCAGCGCCGGGTGACTGGGACGCCCCGGGCCCCGGAGCCCGCCGCGCAGGCGGCGATGTTCGTCCTGGTGGAGATGGTGGACACCGTGCGGACGCCCCCGTGGCAGTTTGAGAGGAAGCTCAACGACTCCATCGCCGAGGAGCTGAACAAGAAGCTGGCCAACAAGGTGCTGGGCCACGGGGTCGCGGGTGGCCTTGGGCAGGGAGCCGAACACCTCGGAGCGCGGGTGGCTTCATCTGTGCAGCGGGATGGGGTGAGCCTTACCTCGCAAGGAAGGTGCAGGAGATCAAAGAGAAAATGGGTTTGGAAAGGGCTTCGAAACTGGGAAGTGCTAGATTCCACGCTTCCCACTGACTTTGCAACTTGGAGCAAGTCACTTAACCTCTCTGGGCCTCAGTGTGTGTCCACTTGTAAAATGGTCCTCACAGGCCTACCAACCTCGCGTTGCTTTTGTGAAGATGGGAGGCTCTGGTAAGGTGGAGTTAACAGGTGTCCCCTTTCTTTCCTGCAGCATGGATTTGCACACCTGTGGGCAGACACACGTGCCTTAGTGCCTTCCCCCTCCTCCCCCGCCCCCAGTTCTTCTTTCATGGCACCCTCTTTCCTCCTTAGCATGTACCACACTTATTTTCTTGTTTCTTTCTTTACTTGGTTATCAGGTTTCTCTTTTCCTCTCCATGAGTGCAAGGACTTTTTCTTCTTCCCTATGTTATCTCCCCCACCCGTGCACCTAGCCAGAGCCTGGCTCAGAGTAGGCATTCCAGAATGGTCTGTGTGAAGCAGACATGCTTCTGCCCTGTAGTGTGGTGGGGAAAGCAGACATGAATGAGAGGCTCCCACAGCTGACTGTGTGATGACAAATTGAGGTGAAAGCTGTGTAGGGAAGGATAGGTGTCCACAAGCATGTGGCACAAAGGAACTTCACCTGGAATGAGAGGGACTGGTGGCTTTGTTGAGGAGGTAGTGCTCGAAATGAGACATGATGGTGAGGAGGAGCTAATTAGGGGATTCATTTTGGGGGCAGGAGGGGATTGGGCAGGCAGTGGAAACAGCATCTGCAAAGGCCCTGTGGCAGGAGAGACTCGTACTGGCCATGGCATGGCAGAAGCTGGTGCGACTTGAGCAGAGGGAAAGTGGGGGTGGGGCTGGAGAGGTAGGCGGGAGCATGCAGGCTTACAGGATTCAGAATGCACCATCCAGGTCTTGGTCTTCACCTGTACAGCAGTGGGAGGTGATGGGGTGAGAAAGAGGGGACTTGGCTGACAAGACAGGAGGCAGGACCCTTCAATAGAGGCTGAGCATGCAGGAGGGGCTTGTTCAGATGTGGGGGCTGTTAGGTGGTGGGGAGAACTCAAGGAGTCCTGCGTGTTTGGCTTGTCTCCTTCGTGAGGTGGAAGGTGAAGGGATCTGGGGGGTGGGTGGCGAGGTGTGAGCCTAATGGACAGAGGAAATCCAAGTGAGGAGCATTGTCCCGTTGGGGCCCGGGTCCTTCGGTGCACTGGTGAAGGGTGAGAAGCAAGTCCTTCTGTATTCGAATCGTTTGAGGAGGCTTCCCAGAAGAGGTTCCACAGTGCGGCTGAGGGCACAGTCTCCAGGTGCTTCCAAAGCCAGTGACTCTGACCTTACGGTGCTGAGGTCCCTGAGCATCCCTGCAAGGACTCTAACTGGAGGGTGATGATACTGGCGTAGGTGAGCAGGTGCTGAGTGGCTGGGCGTCGGGAGCACCATGGGGTAGGATGGGGCATGGGTGCCCTGGTCTTCACCCTGTCCTCTGCTAGTCTCAGGGCTTGGCCTTCAGTCTCTGTGGCTGTGTCCGTGCATCTGAGTGTGGGCAGAACAGAGATTAGCTGGGCTATGAGGCTCTAGCCTGGCCTTGGGGATATTGGAAAGTGTAGGTTTCACAGGGATCCCTGTACTACCCACTGTTATTGGTAATAGCCACTAATTGATTATTATTAGTTCTAGAATGGAAGCCGTACACGAGCATAGGGGCTTCACATCCATTCTCTCTCTAACAACCCTGCAGCCTGGTATTTCCATTTTTGCAGTTGGGGAAACTGAGGCTCAGAGAGGTGAAGTGATTCCCTTGGAGGTCAGGCGACCAGTGGTGGAGCTGGGATTGTACCTGGGTCTGTCTCGTCACCAGAGCCCTGTTCTTTCTGGAGCCCCCAGCCTTCTGAGGTTTCCTACCTGTGGTTACCTCAGGCAGCAGCTCCAACTCTTCTGTCCCCAAAACGGGGATCCTTGGACCTGCCCTGGGGCGGAGGGGGTCTCAGGAGAAAAACCACGTGGGGCACTGGGCCTCTGGGGTCAGGTGGGGTGTGTGTGTGTGGACACCTGGATGTGTACACACAGGTTGTGTACAACGTGGGCCTCTGCATCTGTCTGTTCGACATCACCAAGCTGGAGGACGCCTATGTGTTCCCGGGGGATGGGGCGTCGCACACCAAAGGTGGGTGTCTCTCTTCCTGGGGCACGGGGGGTTCTTGGGGCTTGGTTTTCTGTAGCAAGAAGTCAAGCCCCTGCGGTGGCCAAGGATGGCGAGAGTCCTGGGCTGGGGTTGGGAGACCTGGGGCCTCGTCCTGACGGCCAGGAATTGGCTGGGTGAGTATGGGCAGACTCCTTCCCTCTCTGGGCCTCAGTTTCCTCATCTGTAAGACTGGGAAGTGGACGAGGGGGCAAGACCTCTTCCAGCTCTGTGTTGTAGGTCCACGTCTGTGACTGAGCCCTGCCCGGGTCTGCCCCCAGGCCCTCGCTGTCTGGTCAGACGACGACAAGGTGGAGTGGTCATTGCTGGCTTAGGAGTGTGGGGGCAGGGGGTACAGCTGGCTCTCCTGGGGCGGCGGCTGCTTGGAGCCAGAGAGACTCTGAGGGGCAGCAGGGCATTGTGGTTAAAAGTGTGGCCTCTGGATTCAGATCCCAGCTCTGCTGCCTACTAGCTGAATGCCCCAAGCAGGAGAGGTCGCCTCCCTGCGCCTCCAGTTCCTCTTCTGTAAGACGTAGTTAGCGGTGAGCAGCGACCTTGGCACACAGCGAGCGCTCAGTGGCTCATCAGTTCGAATCACGCCGAGCTCCTTCCTCCTCTTGCTGCCTACCAAACCACCCCAAGACCTGGCGGCTCAGAGCAGCGCACGTCGTCCTCCCGGTGCTGAGGGTCAGCCGGGTGGGGCGGGCAGCCTGGTGGGTCTGGGGGGTGCGGCCGGGACCGCTCACCTCTGCCCCGTGGAGTGTCGCCCTCCAGGAGGCCGCAGTGGGCTTGTTCACCTGATGATCTCGAGGTTCCAAAGCGCAAGGGCAGGAGCCCGGGGCATGGCGCTTTTCCAGTCTCCGCTCATGTCACATGTTAATGCCAAGTTACTCCTTGGCTGGAGTAAGTCCCATGGCCGAGCCCGGAGTCCAGAGGGGGGAACCAGACTCTGCCACCTGGTGGGGAGGGACTGCACAGTCACAGTTAGCCCGTGGAAGGAGGGAGTACCAGAGGGAGGCCACTTGGGAGGAGCCGGGACATGAGCAAGGGAGGGACAGCCCCAGCCCAGGGCCCCGCTCAGGGAGGGGCCGAGGAACCAGGAGGGAAGCGGGGGCCGCGGGGGCCGCGGGGGGCGCGGGGCTCCTCTAGTGTGGGTGCGGCCATCACTGGGGCTCGCGTTAGAAGCGCGGGCTCAGCCTGCGGCAGGAGCGCCTCTGGGGCGGCCTGTGAACTGTTCTGCCGAGGTGCCAGGTTCTCCCACAAGCCCACGTGTGAGGGTCCTGCTGCGGTCCACGCGGCCAGCCGCTCAGCGCAGGGGTGGCCGAGGAGTCCAGAGCGAGCCGCGAGACTGCCTTGGTCCGTGTCCAGAAGTCCCGAGACCCGGTTTATGTGGACATTTTCGTGCTCTGTGGAGAGCCCTAGAAGACAGGCTGCCTTTATATGGGCTAGGAGCAGTTTCTGTGGTGAGAAAATCAGACCGAACTGTGAAAACAAGTCCGCGAGGGCCTCTGTTTACAGAGAGAGAGACACCATCGAGCTGGGCCCCGTCTCTGCGTTCGGACGGGGGCTTTGGTTGTCCAAACTGGTAACAGTTACCAGAAGTTTAAGAAAAACTGGGAGGAAGAAGTTGAGAAAATTCTGCCCATTCACTTGGTGGTTCTTGCTTTTTGGTGTAAGATTTCCACTTGTCCCCCACCCCTATTCATGCGTCCTGGGTATTGTGTCCCCGTCACCCTCCATTCATCCTGGGTCTCCTGCTTCCTTGGGAACAAGTTGGAGGAGTTGAGCACTGGGGTAATCACGGCAGACGGACCCAGATTTGAATTCTGGCTGTGTCCCTGGATGGGACCTTGGGCAGGTGACTCCGCCTCTCTCAGCCTCGGTTTCCTCATCTGTAAAGTGGGACTCCTCATGGCTGGCCGAGCGCCGTGCAGGCGAGTTGTTATTTCGTGGTGGGGATTAGTCGCCATGCTTCAAGCCGCCTGGGCCCCCCGCCCCCACTGCCTCACCAGGGCTGGTGGCCCAGCCTGGGCCGGCCCCGCCTCTGCCTTTGTCTTAGGAGTGCTCATTTGCCGAGTGCCTTCTGCTTCCTTGCTCTCTGGCCTGGGACAGGTTGCTTTACCTGAGACTCAGTTTCCACATCTGTAAATGGTTGTGAGGCATAAAGGAGAAATCCCACATGAAGCCTTTGGTCTGGTGCCTGGCCCATGTTGCTGGCCTTTGCGGTTTGTGGTGCTGACCCCGAATGGCCAGCCCTACCCGTCGCTTAGCGTGCTTTTCCCGGCACCAGCCCCAGGTTCCCTGCCCTCCGGGCTGGCTGGGCCTAGCCCACTCCCCCCGTCCCCGACTGGCTCCCGCTTGCCTGGTGAATGTGGTTGCACCACACTGGCGCTCCCTGCACAGGGCTTTGTGCCGTCTGCCCTGTAAGCCCCGCATCCAAGTACCCAGCCGGGCCTGGCACACACCTGGTAGAGGCTCAACCAAACTGAACGCTGGGTCATGAGGGGACGGGTTTTTTCCATCCTGTGGGCCCATTGATCCCTGACTGCCGTCATCCGCTCTCTGGGAGGTCACGAGACTCCCAGCTCCCTGAGACTCCTCAGCAAAGGCCATCTACTTAGTGGCTTCTCTCTCTCTCTCCTCGTGGGGAGGAAGGGGCCCCAGCTGTCGCCCTCCTCTCCTCACTTCCTGCCCAGTGGAGCCGTGGGCAAGCCGTGTGGCCAGGCCAGGGAGCTGGGGGCCCTGTTTCCCTTGGGGCCACAGTGGCAGACCAGGCAGCTAAGGGTGCTGGTGGTGGAAGCTGGTGTCTGAGGGACTAAATCTGCCCAGGTGGCTGAGGAGGGCAGGGTTCGACGCGGTGGCCCTGTCTGGTGGAATACAGAAAAACTTGGGGACACTTAAACTGGCTCTGGCTGTGAGCAGGTCCCCAGCCTTTCTGACTCATCTCCTTGTCCTCACAGTCCCAGCATGACAGATGCAGAGCAAGCAGCAGGGTTAGCCTCGTGGTGGTCTCTGGTCCTGGGGGTGTTCAGGCCAATGGGGACAGCCCCTTTGGGGCTTTAACCAAGGGGCAGGGGTGACAAGGTGACCCATGGCTTCTGTTAGGATTTGGTTGGAGGTGGTGATGTGGGCACAGACTCCACCTGGTACTTCCTTTGGGGGCAGGTGAGTGGGGACCACCCAGGGCAGGGCCTGAGAACCCACAGAGGCATTTTTGCTCAGCTGGCCAACTCTGGCCCCCCACCCTTTAATTTCAGGGCATTTTTAGTGCCTTATTCCAGGTCAGACCCATGCTTGGGGCAAACTGCCAGTCAGCAGGAGCCGGGGAACTTGTTTCCAAACCTGGTTTCCTCTTCTAATTGTTTCTGCCCTTTTTCCAACTTAGAGGAGAGAGCTGGAGAAAGGCTGGAATTGACTTTGGAGTCTTTGATAGCCCAGAATCTGGGCCCAGGTGTGACGGGTCTGGGAGGCAGCCCTTGGCTCGAGAGCCGCAGCTGCTGGCCAGGAGGTGGCCTTGCAGGGGGTGGGCAAGGGTCCCCCAGCTCAGCTGACAGCTCTGGGCCTGCAGGGGAGTGGACTGCTGGGCAGGCCCCCAGCTCCCAGGATGGTGTTGGGAAGGTGTTTCCTGTGCACCTGCTTCACACCCACCTGTCCCTGACCTGCTCGCTTGCTTTTCAGTCCATTTCCGCTATGTGGTGTTCCACCCATTCCTGGACGAGATTCTGATTGGAAAGATCAAAGGCTGCAGCCCAGAGGGAGTGCACGGTAAGCCTGGCCTGGGCGCCCGTGGGGGCAGGCGGCCAGGCTGGGTGGCCTCCATTCCAGGCTGGTCCACGTGGGTGGGGGTGGGGTTAGGGGAGACGCAGGACCTTCTTCACGGTGTCAAAGAAGCTTGCTCGCTCTCGCGTGCCCAGCCGCGTGGACACTCAGCCCCTTTGAGTTCTCGCTTTGACATAGCGGGTGAGGCCCTGGTCAGCAGTGAGGTTTCACCATGAGGTCCTTAACCTGGGATTTCAGGTGGGCCCTGAGGCTGGTGGGGGTGCCCTGGGAGGGACCCAGGTTTCCTCTGGCGTCACCTGCCCCTGGCAACACAGGGCGAGGATCTTCTGTTGAGTATCCCGACCTCTTGGTCGGAACCTGCGGCCCACGTGTCCTCCTCCATCTCTTTCAGTGTCTCTAGGGTTCTTCGATGACATTCTTATCCCCCCGGAGTCCCTGCAGCAGCCAGCCAAGTTGTATCCTCCCAAGGTTCCCATGGGGCAGGAGGCACTCAGGCCTCTCCAAAGGAAAGTCCCAACAGGATCCCTTGGGTCCTGTGAGCTGACGCCCTGACCTCTGGGTCACCCCTCCAGCCTGCACTTTGGCCCTGCAGGTGCTGCACTGCCCGTGTGTCCCACGTTGACCTTGATGTCATGGGTCCCCGTCAGGGCATGTCAAAGGCTCCCCACCGTCCCTGTCCCAGCCCTCAGCTTGCCGCACCGGGTTGTCTGTTCTGTGGGTCTATCATCTGAGACTCAAGGGACGGCTCCATCTGTCCTGAGGAGAGGCAGGACCCCGGGGGGGGGGGGGCACCACTACTCTGAGGAGGGAGGGGGTCTTGGGCGCCTCGGGGCCGCGGCTGGGCCTGTGCAGGCCTGGCTCCTCTCCCGTGGGCCAGGGGCTGTGGGGCGAGTGCACTCACATTCCAGTTTCCTCCTTGAAAGCTGGGGAAGCTCTTGCTTTGCCTGCCCTGTGGGCTTATAGGGGGATTAGACAAGATGAGGGATGTGGAACTGGTCTGCGCAGAAAACTTCACAGTAGCTGTAGCTCCCATTTGAGGCCTGGCCGTGTGCGGGGGCCACAGGGCCTGCTCTTTTGCGCAGTCCTCACAACAGCCTGTGAGGGGAGGTCTAGTTACGACTCCTCCTCGGCAGGTGGGGACACTGAGGCACAGAGAGGTGGGGCCTTGTCCCAGGCGCACAGCCAGTAGTTGGGGGAGCTGCTGTATGCACCTGGCAGCCAGCCTCTGGGAGGACACAGGCCCGTGGACCTTCCCATCGGAGCCCCAGGGTTCCTTCCTGCCCCCGTGCTCTGGGGACACGTGTCTTCCTGGCTGCAGGCCTGGCCCAGCCTTGGCCCTGGGTTTGCATGTGGAACTGAGCATGCTTTTCCTGAGGGGGGGGCGGTGCTGGGGGAACCTGCCCCTGAGGGTGGAGGGTCTCCCCAAGGCCTTATTGCCTTGACCGTGGCCCCACCCAGTGATGAGGCAGAGCAGGTGTGGGTGTGGGAGTACGAGACGGAGGAAGGCGCGCACGACCTGTACATGGACACTGGCGAGGACGTCCGCTTCCGGGTGGTGGACGAGAGCTTTGTGGACACGTCGCCCACGGGGCCCAGCTCGGCTGAGGCCACCTCTTCCAGTGAGGAACTGCCGAAGAAGGAAGCTCCATACACACTTGTGGTGAGACGTCATGTTGTGGCGTGGAAATAACTGGGAGCTGCATGGGGGGGTGCTGGGGGCTGCCTCCTTGGGTGCTAACTTGGGGTCCGACTTTTAGAACTTCTGTCCAGCAGGTCTGGTCCAGGCCCTGGCCGTGAGGTCTTAGTTCATGGTCGTATCTCCCTGGAGAGCCCCCATCTTTGTACGTCGGGGTGGAAATCCCAAAGTCCCGGCCTTGCTGTGAGGCTTTTGGGGGTGGGGTGGGCGAGAGGCAGACCCCTGCTTGCGAGAGAGGGACGGAGCCCAAGCTGGGCGATAATGCCGCTGATAAATGGGCTTTGAGAGAGGCAGAGGCTGAGGAAGGGACTCAGGAAGGAGTTAAGGCCCAGAGGGTAAGAGGACTTACCGGGAAGAATGACCTCAGTGCTGCCCCATTCAGCCCGCGCCTGAGGCCGTGGGAAGCTGCCCATGCTTGTGGGCCACACACACTGACCGCTGACCCGCCAGACCTGCCTTGGTTCATTTTGCCTCTTACCCTCATGAAGCCTGAGTCGGTGACAAACGAGAAAAGTGGGGTTTTCTGTTGTGAGGTAGGCCTGAATTGTTCGCTTTTGGGGGCATTTGTTGTCAGGAATCCCTTTGCCTGGATTTGGAGACTGGGCCTCAGGGTCGCTAGGCCTTTCTAGCAGGACTTGACCTTGGGCAAATTGAGAGGGTGTGCCTAGGACTCAGGGCTGGCCTGCTGGCACCCTGTTGAGCAGGCCAGGAGAGGAGTACTTGACCCTGAGGTCGTGGGGGCAACTGGCGCTTTCCTTGCAGACCCCTGTGAGGCTGGGGTGGGAGAGGTGTGGGCTGTGAGCTCCTGATCTGCCAGCCGGGAGCACTGGATTTCCGGAGCCATGCTCCCCACCCTCCCCTTTGTCTACACTGGACTGCTAGGGTGCTGACAGGAGGGCCCCTTTACTGACGGCAGCTGACAGTTTCTGTTCTCTCTCCCCCTGGCAGGGATCCATCAGTGAGCCGGGCCTGGGCCTTCTCTCCTGGTGGACCAGCAACTAGCCCCGGGGCTTCGCGCAGGCCCCACCCCGGCCAGGGAGACCCCACCCCAGCTCTTGTGAAGACCCTGAAGCTAGCTGGGAAGACAAACAGCAGCTGACACAGGTGCTGAGGAGGAGAGATGGTGCCACCTGGACTGGAGGGTGGGGCCAGGGGTACCTGGGCTGGAGTGGGCCCTGCTCCTTCTCCACGTCTGCCCCCAAGCCTTGCCGTCCCCATGGACTTTTGATTT